>JARVLU010001073.1:30375810-30388247 GCA_031762415.1 Simpsonichthys santanae | reverse complement strand
TGGAGCCGAACGCTCCTCTGCAGCCTCAGTTGCTATCCAAACACAAATAAACAGAGAGGGACATTGGAGTTAATGATGGAGCAGGGGGAGGGGGGTGGAGGCGTGCCGGAGGGGGCGGGCTGCCTCCACACACCCGGAGCCCTAAAAGTGAAGACGCGCACGTATCCAGCCCCAGCTCCGGACGGGACTCCCACTCTGCTCCTCTCGTGCTGCACGCTCTCCTCCAAAAGCTCTGCGCCTCTCTCTCCACGACTTCCCCCCGCGTGCCCGTCACATCTGCGCGCGCACAGAGTGGCTGCATGGCTACGTGAGACGTTCACGGACTGGATGCTGGGAAGCTGTTAGCGGCGCTGTGCTGGAGCTCGTCGCGCGTGCAGTCACTGTGGATTACTGACGCACCAGGAGCCCGGGCAGCGTCTTACTGGGGTAAGATTGTTTGGCAGCGTGCATGTCAGCGTGCATGTCAGTCCTCTGCGGAACCAAGCAGACTCACTTTCAACCTTTTTAACCTAAAAGCGCAACTGTTGCTGTTTTAAATTAAAGTTAAAGCAGGAACTAAACAAAAGCGCACAAGTCAAGATTGTTTTGATGCCAACCAGCCTCATGGTGGGACATGAAAGTTTTTTATTTTTATTTTTGTCAAGACATACACAGCTCGGGGAACATTTAAAACCATCTGCACCTCAAAAGGGAAAGGATTAAAAAAAGACACCGAGGGGGGGCTGCAAAAATGGAAATGAAGTCCAAAGGTGAGGGAAGAACAAGCCGGAGGATGGCGAAGAACAGCACGTGCCCTCGCGGTGATTTATGCTGCACCTGCGCGAAATTATATTTAACCCCAGCGCATGTGACAGGGAAGGCAAAGTCCAGTGGATCTGAGGTCCAAGAAAACCAGTGGGCTGACAGGAACCAGCTCCAACATGTTCCGAACCCTCTCCAAGTGTGCGCAAAACNNNCCCCCCCCCCCCCCCCCCCCCACTGCTTTTCAAAACGCTTCTTATAATAATATTGATCTGATATGAGCTACTGATAAGAACTAAAAGTCTTTTTTTTTTCCCCTGGTATTATTTTAAAAAATGAATTTATTTATCTAAGGGTCAGGTCGAGACTAAACTTGGACTTTTAAACGTGGGAGAACAAAACCGAGCCGTGCCAGCTCCCGCACTGTCCCGCGTGAGCCACGCTGTCCGCTCACAAACTGGGGGCCACATTTCAACAAATCCAAAAAAAATGACCCTCGCAGCAAAACATCAGGTCCAATAAATAGAGTTGCAAACATGATTAAAGTTTGCTCTTCGTGATCCTGATCACAGAACTGCTGTTTTTAAACCGGTTTCATTCCGAGTTAACGGACAAAAACTTTATTTGGATGTTCTTCTTGTTTCAAATCGTGTCAGACCGTGCTGAGGTTCGGTCCGTGGGATTCCAAACCACGACGTCACGCAGTGTTAATCCGTGCCAGACGAGCCCTCTCTTGCACCCACCTAATGGAATTATAATTTTCATGACTAATTTCTGTACTGAAATGTTGCGTCGAGGCGCGTGTCACGGAGCCGCGCGCTCGTTTTTCAAACATTTGTTCCAAACCGGGTTTTACGCATAAAGGTCACTCATGCTCAGTTTACTCACAGGATCATTGCTGAAACAATAAATTAAGACTAATTCGTCTTAATCGTTAGTTTTAAATGAGACTTATTTTTCTAACTCGTGTCCTGATCAGTTAATTAAATATGTGCGCGCGTGCGGTTTCCCCGCAGGCCACACATTGACCGCATAATGACTGTAAACCTGCTTGTAACTCTTCTTGTCTCACGCTTTTTCTGTGTTCTCCAGCAGAAGTCTGAGCCGACATGGGGAGCAAAGCCGTGCACGCGCCGATCCCCGTGCACCCGGCCCTGCAGCTCACCAACTACTCGTTCCTGCAGGCGCTCAACTCGTTCCCGGCGGAGCAGCTGCAGGGCCTGTACGGCCTCAGCGCCGTGCACACCATGCACATGAACCACTGGACTCTTGGTTACCCGCACGTGCAGGGACTGAGGTCGACGATCACGGCGGCCGCCCAGGGCCTGGTGGACCCCAGGATCCCCTTCCCGGCGCTGCCCTTCACGGCCGCGGCGCAGCTCTTCCACCCGAAGCAGGTGACGCACGGCGTGCCCGCGCTGCACAAGGACAGACCCAGGTTTGACTTTGCCAACCTGGCCCTCGCCGCCACGCAGGAGGACCCGCCGAAAGCCGCCCACCTGGCAAAGTTGGCCTCGGGACTTGGGGGGAGCATCTCGGAGCTGAGCAAGCTGTCGCCCGAGCGGAAGCCCACGCGCGGCAGACTCCCGTCCAAGACCAAAAAGGAATTTATTTGCAAGTTCTGCGGCAGACACTTCACCAAGTCCTACAACCTGCTCATCCACGAGAGGACCCACACGGACGAGCGGCCTTACACCTGTGACATTTGCCACAAGGCCTTCAGAAGACAGGACCACCTCAGAGACCACAGGTACACCCGAGCCACGCGCACTTTGCGCCGTGTTTTCAGATTTAAAAAAAAAAAAAAAAAAAAAAAAAAAAAGTGTTCTCCTGAACGAGCTCTTTAGCTCCTAAATCAACTTGATTCACCAGATGCACAGAGCTGTGTTCTTAAAGCTGTGAGGGCGCTAAAGATCTTTAAATGCGTCTTTTCCAGTGTGAGGCACGAGACACCTGCCAGTAAATCCGTGCTGATGACGTGTGGTTTCTGTTCCCCAGATACATCCACTCCAAGGAAAAGCCTTTCAAATGCCAAGAATGCGGGAAGGGATTCTGTCAGTCTCGAACTCTGGCTGTCCATAAAACCTTACACATGCAGGTAAGCTCCAGTTCAACCAGTGGGACTCTGTGATGTGGCTGCTGCATGCATGGGGACACACCAGTTAATCTAAAAAAAAGGCCAAACCCCAGAAATATTAGAGACGTTACTGTGGAAATCAGTGAGTTGGAGCTGAGAGCAGGTATTCTTCTATACAATTAAAGGGAATAATCCTGTGCTTGCTTTAAATCTAAACAGGAGTCTCCCCACAAATGCCCCACATGCGGAAGAACCTTTAATCAAAGAAGTAACCTGAAAACTCACCTTCTCACCCATACAGACATCAAGCCCTACAGCTGTGGCCGCTGCGGAAAGGTGTTTCGGCGCAACTGTGACTTGCGACGGCACAGTTTGACGCACAGCCCGCATCAGGACTACTAGCCCGGACAGACTGACAAAATAATAATAATGATAATAATAAAAGAAACAACAACAAAAAATGGACAAATCCCAGAAAGACAAAGCAACGACTTGTCCGTCAGAGACACTTTTCACACGAGGACACGTTCACTGACACCAGCTTCCTCTCCACCTGTAAATAAAATGTACAAAGTGTTGTTTTTATTGTTGTTTTCCTGATTTTGAAATGTTAAAAGTTGTGGGGGAGAAAAAAAAAGTTCTGTTTAAAGTATGTTAAAATTGTATTGTAGAAATAAATATTTCCAGGACACACGTGCTCTTGTGCTGTTTTTTTTTTTATTTGGTGCGTTTGGGCCTAGAACCAACGTTTACATCCGACAAGTTCTTATCTGTGCACCAGCCGAAGATCAGCTGAAGCACTTTTTTTTTTTTTTAGCTGTTTGAGCTCTTCAGATTGTGAATATGAGCAGAAATAATTTGACTACATTTGTTATAAGTTATTCTCTTCCACATCAGAGGCTGATAATTTTAGCAGCACCTTTATGGTGCACCTCTGATTTTATGATTGACTCAGAGCAGCAGGAGTCTGCTCTGAAGCATTTTCATAGAAATGAACAGATGTTCTGTCACATCTGGGCCTCACTGACTTCATAATGAAGACAGTTTCTCTGTCACCAACTTTATTACACACGGACCATTTGAACTGTTGGGCATTTCTTCTCCTGGAGATATGAATTTGAAATGATAATTTGGGTGTAAGAGGAACTGCATGCGGCTTCAGCTGATGTTTCGCATGTAAGTGTGGACTTCCTCTAACTGAACTTTGACCATCGGAGCTGCGGGCTGGAACAGGAAGAGCTGAGGATACCAAGTTCTTAAAAAACGAGTTCTGTGGTTTTGTGTTTCATGGCCTTCAAGCCTGTTGTTTCTTTGTTTCACAAGCAAAATCTTTAATGCACCAGTCTTTATTTATTATTTTACCTGATATTAAAATTTCCATTAAACTGGCAGCTAACATATATTTTATAAAAAAGGTTGCAAACATCACGGTCTGACAGAAAATACATGGTGTTGAAGAGGAGGCGTGAGAGGAGGCGCATTGCTGCTGAGCATGATTCTCCTCTTATTTCCACATGGGAACACAACATAAAATAAAATAAAACTCTTTACATGTATAATTTCAGACGTGTGATACTGAAAAATTATATTAAAAAAAACTATGATTTAAAATGAATGGGAAAAAATGCAGACAAAAATTTTCAAATAAACAAGTACTGTGTCAACAAAACGGAAACAGCATTCGTGATAAAGATTTACAGCAACATCCACAACCACAACAACAACAACAACAATAATAATAATAATAATAATAATAACAATAATAATAATAATACTCTGCAATGTTACATTGGGATTGAGTTGTTACCAAATCATTCCTTTAAAAGTGACAGTGATTTGATGAATCCGTTAAATAAAATAACTTAAATAAAAAAATAAAAATAAGTGAAAAGGTTAATTTGCAGTTGCTTTAATTGATGTTGCAACTAATAATAATTTAAAATAAAATGAGATTGTTTTTAAATTGTATTTTTTTATCTTTTCTCAGAACAGTGCATGTTTTCAGCTGCAAATCTTTGTTCAGGAACATGAAAAAATATTTCAAAGAACAAGAGAAAATAATGCTTATAGCTTATACCTGAATTAAAAAAACTAATACTGTGTGGAATCATCATTATCAGCATTATTATATTTATAATAAAAATAATAATTATTATTAGTACTTGTGAGTTAAACTCAGACTCTGCTGTAATAATAAAAGCATGTCCTGAACTGGTGAAGCTAAAACAAACTGGAAGTCTAACAGCAGTGACTATGTCCACAGCAGGACAGAGACAGGTTGGACAGGGACAGGTTGGACAGGGACAGGTTGGACAGTGGGATCCTCTGCTCTGTGCCTTTACTTCACTTCTTGTGCATGACCCTATAGTGACACTGACAAATCTGCATGTTTACTTGATTAAAAAGAAATAAAGATAAAAAGAATAAATAAATAAAGAATAAGTAAAACTTTGGTGAATAAATAAATATCCCATTTATGATTTAAAATTAAATATTTTCTCGTCTCCTTTGATTTAATTTTCACTTCAGCATAAATTCAGTCTAGTATTATATTATCCTAAAAAACTAGTTAGACAGCATTTTTCTTTCCATTTACAGGAAATTAATATTGAGGAAAACATTTGTTATGACTCATCCAAGTGCATATTTTGTCACAGGTTTAAATGCAGCCTAAAAATGTTTGCTAAAATATCCGGTAGCCTTATGCAGTGCCTAAATATAATGACGAATATGAAATTAAAGTATGGGTTTGTGTCAAGTGACTCTTATCTGAAAGGACGGTTTAGCTCAGTATCTGTTTCCCTGTTGATGTTGACTGGAACTTTTCAGACAGCCTCTTAATTTGCATGTTTTATTATTATATTAAAAATCTTTTAATGATTACCAGTTTAAATGTAAAGTGAATTTCACCATAATCTTTCAACGACATCCGCAGTACTTCTGGCATTACGGAAAAAAACATCAGCTGCGATGAAACTGTTTTTGTGTTTGTTGTTGTTTTGTTGTTGTTTAGAGGACATTTCTATCGTGATGCATTTGGAACGCTTACACGGCCACATAATGCATAAGACAAAAGTCCCAAACTGTGTTTTCTGTCTTTTTCATGCTCAAGAATACTAAAATTTCCAAGCACTTAACTTTATAAAAACAAAACAAAACGAAAAAAACAAAACAAAAGGATGAATCACCCATTAAACCCTGTGAAAAACATTGCATAATCTGGGGCAGAACAAATCATCTACGCAGAGATTTCCACAGTTTTGCTTGGCTCCGTTGAGTCGGTCTGCGATCTGAGTGGTGAAACTCATTTTTCCTACAGACGCGAAGGCAACAGTAGTCATACGGAAGCCGCGTTGTTGTTTACAGATGACGTCGTACAGAGATGTCGCTAACAAGATAAAGACGTTTCATTAAACGTCAAATTAAACAAACAGACGCTGGATAATAGCGAGAATCAAGTAAGAAAAGCTTTGCTTCATTAGCGATCTATGCACTTGATTTTGCGTGACTTCCTGGCTGTAGTTTAGCTTCTTTGCTAGGCTACTGGACTTGCTTGACAGTCACTCAAGTTAGCCTCTCTCGCTAAGCGTTCTCCAGTTTGTGAAATTTATTACGCAGAGCTACAGTTTTACTTACACTCCCACTGATTTATTTAACGTAGTTTTTTTTACCCTTTAACACGTGCCCTTCGTGTCATTCTTTAGAAGTGAAGCCACATTAGCGAGTAGGCTAACTAAAGCTAAGCACTAACAACCGCTAATGAATTTATTCACCGAAAACCTGAGAGCAAAATGCTTTCTTCTCTCGAGTTTAAACATAATGTAAATAAGAGGACATTCCCAATCGTATGATTTGGTTTGTTTCTAAAAACATATTCTTGTGACTAGTATAAAACATGAATTGAGACCTTGTCATAGCGGGTAAACACTTTGTATAGCACATCTCATACCAGGAACTGGTGCTTTACAGAATAAAAACAAGTTAACAGGAAAAAAGGCAAAACTACCTATACACACACGCACACACCAGGATACAATGTTTAAAAAAAATCTATAAGAAACTACAGTATTTTTAAAAGAAGTTCTAAACAGTTAAAAATCAATTAGTTAAAAGCAATAGAAAATAATGTCTTTAGATTTAAATATGATCAGAGCAGACTCAAGCCTGAGCTCTTCTGACTGGTTGTTCCATATGTGAGGGGCATTAAAAACTAAAAGCAGCTTCACTACGGTTGATTCTGATTTGTGAAACAACTAGTAATCCTGTGTTTGCTGATCTGAGAGGTCTGGGTGGTTTGTAATGTTTAAGATGGTCTATTTAGTACTGTGGAGCTAAACCATTCTGTGATTTATGGACAAGAAGGAATACTTTGTATGGTATTCTATTCTATTCTTCTCTGATTCTTACATTATTTGTAAGATAGTAAAAATATGATTTTATAGTCATTTAATGTGACTTAAAATGTAATTCTGTATCCAAAGAGACTTAAAAATTCCTAAATTGACTTATGTTTTAAAGACAGACTGCTGTGCTATAAATCACATTCTTACACCGATGTGACACACATTGGAGGCAATGATGGGTTCAGTGTCTTGCCCAGAGACCCTTCAACATGTGACTGCTGTTGGAATCTAACCCACAACTCCCCCATTGGAGGACAACTGCTCTAACTGCACAGCCACAGCTGCCTCCTAATGGGAATATATATATACGGGTAGATTGAATAAAATATGTCCAAGAATTGACCCTTGCGGCACTCCACATGATAGTGGTAAATTCTCGGAGGTGTAACTGCCAATTGATACCGAAAATTTCTGTTTTGAAGATGGGATTCAAACCAAGAAAAATTAAACCATTGTTCGAGTCTGTAAATTAATATATTATTGTGAACTGTGTCAAATGCAACAGTCAGGTCCAGTAACACAAGGACAGAGGCTTTGCCAGAATCTAAGATTGATGTTGTTCAAAACCTTTATGAGGGCAGGCTCTGGACAGTGATATGGCCTAAATCCAGACTGAAATTTGACAAGGTATTAACTGTTAAAAACTTTTGTAAGTTGAAAACTACTTGAGTCCTCGATGCTCAATGGGATTAACCTGCCTAAATAAAGGTTGAATGAATACAGATGTGTCAAGATTAGTTTTTTTAAGAAGTGGTTTGATTTTTGCAACTTTTGGCACTTTCAGAAAAACACCTGACAGTAGGTTAACTGTTAACAGTTTGTAATAATTCATCTGATAAGACAGACAAACACCTTTTAAGAACTTCTGTAGGGAATGGATCGAGGGAACACGTGGAAGGTTAAGAGATGAAACCATTTCTTTGAGATCAAATTGGTTTATAGGTTAAAAAAAGGGTTTTCTTTGTCAAACTGGTTCTGAATTATGACTGAGAAATCTTCAGCTGGGGTGTTGGAGGAATGATAGCGTGCCTGATCCTTTTGATTTTTTTCACTAAGAAGAAAGCAAAATCATTACATGGTTTTATAGAATTAAATTCATTGGGGTGGGGTGGGGGAGATATTTGTGTACAGGTATTAGTGAGTTTATCCACAGTAGTGAACAGTTTGCATGTGGCCAGCCTAAGGTCCTCCTGTGCAATAATCATTCTGTCTAATTAGCATCTTGATAGTCCACACCTGTGAGGTGGATGGATCATCTCTGCAATGGAGAAATGCCTACTAACACAGATTAACACAAATTTGTGAATAATATTTGAGAGGAAAAGGCCTTTTGTGTACATATAAAAGGTCTTAGATATTTGAGTTCAGCTCATGAAAAATGGGAGCAAAAGCTAAAGTGTTGTTTTTGTATTTTTGTTCAGTAGTAGGACCTGTGGGCCACTCCTGCAAAGTGCCTTCCATTTTCCAGAAACTGTTTTTACCCTAACTGGAACAATGCCCTTAAATGCACTTATTTTAAAAATTAAATTAAATAGGCTGTTAGTTGACACTAACAGAGAATGAGAGGGTAACAGAACATTTCTGAGAAAACAACAACTGACTACACTCATTGGTGTTTTTTGACAGTATGTGATTGAGAGAGGTGTTTTAAAAGTCTTTAATTATCACTCCCAGAAAGCTGTGAACCATCGCAGACTACTGATGTAGAAGTTACACACCTGGATTGAGCATAGCCTTAATTACCCTTCAGCTTCTGTTGTGTAACGTGTCAACTTAAGCTTTCTGTTGTTACAAATGTCTCCTCTTTACCATGGGCTTCAAAACGATATTGTACGAAATACACATCATGAATTGACATTGTATTGTGTTGTTCAATGTCTGACTTGTGTTTACAACAGAGAGAAGATGTTGGAGTCGTATGTCACACCGCTCTTGATGAGCTACGTGAACAAATACATTAAGAACCTGAAGCCATCGGACCTGCAGCTTTCTCTTTGGGGAGGGGATGTCGTGCTTAGCAAGCTGGACCTGAAGCTGGATGTACTGGAACAGGTACTGAATGTTAAATATAATCTGTGTTTTGCTGAATCGTTCTTTTATACTAAACCAAGTCATAGTACTGGGTATTAAGAGACATGTTTCAGTTCTGGCATGTTCATGTTTTATCCTGTTCTGTTAAGAGGAATACATAAGAATAATGAGTACTTTTTACTACTGTTAAAGCTTTTACTACTACAAATATCAGACTCGCATGCACCTACTCACCATTATGGCTTAAATCACACATGCAGACATATTTTACATAGTACTTGAATGCACTAATACTGTATATTTGTTGCTGTACTACAGTAATAGTACACCATTTGAAAAACAAAAACAAAATATATTTTTTAAATTAGGTATTTTCAGGGGGGAAAAAAAACTGGGATATTATCACATGCCACAATACACAATATTCTAACAAAAACATAATTAAAATATTCAGTGATTAAAAATAAATGAATATTTATTTATTTAAAACTTTTAAAACGACTGATTCACCGTTGTGAGATCTTTATTTGTTGACTGAGTGTTTACACATCTCTGAAATCACTGTAAATTGCTGGGGCTCTGGGGGTCCTCCCCCAGAACATTTTGAATAAAGTAGTTGTGATTTCCTACATTTTGAGATCTATCTTATTTTGAGAACCACTGCACTTTAGGTATTCTCCTCGGGCATGGCCTAGTCTGAGCCAAGCTTCAGCTGTCAGGCAGATGGCTTCATTTTTGCTTCTAGAATACGTTGAGGCGGCTGTGGCTGAGTGGTAAAAGCAGTCATTCTCCAATACAAGAGTTGGGGGGTCGATTCCACCAGCAGTCACATGCTGAAGTGTCCCTGGGCAAGACACTGAACCCCTCATTGCCTCCGATGTGTGTCCCATCAGTGTATGAATATAATAAAGCACTGATTATTATTTGTATAGATCTAGTAGAGTGTTGTATGAATGGATAAATGAGGCACAGATTGTGTTGTAAAGAGCTTTGAGTATCTCGATAAGATAGAAAGGCGCTAATATATAAGTACAGACCATTTACAGTCCATATACATAGAAGTTCATAGTCACTTTTAAATACCAGTTTTCACAGAGTGATTCAAAACCATTGTAACAAGTTCTTGATGAACATTCTTACTGGAAATCTTTTTAACTGACTATGGAAATTAGTGAGTTTTTTTTAAATTTATTTTAGTATTTAATGTAGACTATTTAAAATGGGGTGTTTAGTTGCCTCTGCTCCCTGCCACAGGAGCAGTTCCTATGCTTTATAATTTGTTTTAAACTTACTTTAGGTTTCATTTCTTTTTAGTTACTGATCATAATAAACACATTATGTCATCAATACTATGGCTTTTTTATTTTTGTTAAAGGCATTTGAGACCATAAATTGGTAGTAGTGTTCTTATGGGCTCTGTCTTAGAGTGGTTAGTTCAAAACCAATTGATAGCAGAACTTCATTGAGAAGTTGCCAGTTTGGTTTTTGTTTGTTAGTAATGAATCATCCATATATTCCAGCTTACCATACTTTTACAATTAAAAAGCTAATTGATGGAGGAAACCCGACCCTTCAGAACACTCTTGAAAGTACAGGGGAAAAACGGAACTGGTTGGATGACCACTTTCAACCCAGTTTACACTGCAGATATAATTTCTTCCAGGTCCAGTTTTAATCAGTTTTTCTTTTCCATCTTTATTGTCATTGTATAGGAGTTGAAGCTGCCCTTCACATTCATGAGTGGTCATATTCATGAGCTACGAATCCATGTACCCTGGACCAAGCTGGGCTCCGAGCCTGTTGTGATCACCATCAACACAATGGAGTGCATCCTTAAGCTAAAGGATGGATCCCAGGTTAGTTCTTTATTGGTATAGAAATATTTCTTTTGAGTCTGCTGTTGGGCCAAAAAAAAAGGCTAATTTAGATGAACATGAAAGTATTTTTTATATCATTTAAATATTCTTTTTAAAATTTTCCACTGTATGTTCACACAAAGTTTTTGTATATTTTTTAAAAGGCATTTTAAAATTTGATCCCAGAAAGGTTCACAATTTGTTACTGTAAGAAAGTTTTCACATATTTCAGGTTTAAAGTATCCTAGCTTTGTAATTTTCAAGTTTATTTGATCAAAGTTTTAGAATAATACGAATATGTTACAAATATTTTGTTATGAAAGTCAGACTTGGCAATGACTGAAGTTCCTTACTGGTTTGATTGGATTTATAAGGCACTGCATAAAGTGGAGTTAGTGTGGTAATGTGACAGTTTTACATATTTTCTTTGTCTGAATCTTTTAAAAACATTACAAAGGAAGAAACGGAAACGGGTAATGATGACTGTTTACTAACAGAAAAATGTTAGTCCCATTTAGACATAATTTTTTTTTAATATATATTTTTTAAGGATTTTAAAACATTACTAGTACAAATGTATATGTTTTTTAATTTTGTTTTCCAGGTAACTTTATTGTACAGCAAATCATTTTATTTTAGGAGTTTGACAAACTTAAAGCAATAGAAAATACTATTGGAGAGATTCATCTTGGCACATTTATTGGGGACTGCCTAGTGTAGCCCTATTATTATCCACCTGGTTGGGATCTTGCTCTTTTATCAACTTTAATGTGGCCCCGATCACAATGTGTAGCCCCGCAAATGTTTTATCAAAACGACCGGCTCGGCACCGTGATGTGTGCTATTACTTTTATTGACGTTTCAAGTTAACATGGTGACATGATTTCCAAACAAAGACACATTTTTTTCTCATTGAAAAACACTGAGACAACACTTGTGTGACTGTAACGTCAGCTGAGGTCACATGACCTAGAGTGGAGAGCTAGATCAAGAAAACTCAGTCATTGAACAAACTCTTCTTGCGCCACATTTTTCAAGATACGCTTATTTATTCTACAAACCGGATTCCAAAAAGGTGGGACAATAAACAAATTGTGAATAAAAACTGAATGCAATGATGTGGAGATGGCAAATGACAATATTTTATTCATAATAGAACATAGATGACGGATCAAAAGTTTAAACTGAGTAAATGTAACATTTCAAAGGAAAAATATGTTGATTCAAAATTTTACAGTGTCAACAAATCCCCAAAAAGTTGGGACAAGTAGCAATAAGTGGCTGGAAAAAGGAAATTGATCATATAACAAACAGCTGGAAGACCAATTA
>JARVLU010001073.1:30302019-30315630 GCA_031762415.1 Simpsonichthys santanae | reverse complement strand
CATTGTAACGCCACTTTAATTGGTGATATGTAAATTATCTGTGCTGCTGATCTCATGCTGCTGATTACCTTATGCTGCTGTATTCATCTGTACCCATCTGCTCACCACAGTCTCATGTTAGGGCTGCTGTTACGCCATATTACACATCATTAGTGTTGAGTGTATATCTTAGATCTTTTAGCGTACCATTTGGCGTTCGTTTAGCGCTTATCTTAGATCCTTGTACAGTATACTGTTTCTTTTTTATACTTTATATTTTTACTATTTTGGGTGTAGCTGGGGCCTTGAGTACATACTTTTGTTCCACCTCAAGTACCACATGTGATGCGAATGCCAAAGAACTTGACTTGAACTTGAATTTAACAATAAGGGAACAGTGTAATAACTTTATTTCCCAGTCTACTATATTAAAGAACAGGCTTTAAAAAAAATAAATAAAAAAAAACTAAAAGACGTGCAAATGCGTGAGACTTGGCATACACTTATTATGCTTATTTAAATTGTAATTGTTGTAATTTTGATGCATGGCTTGAAGTATTTAAGTTTTTTATTACACATGTAAGCTAATTGATTGTAATTTAAAAGTTCATTGTGTTTTTTTTTTTTTTTTTATTGTGCCCTGGCACTCAGTTATATCCCTGGCACTCAGTTATATCCAGGTACAGCAGTGGAAGTTCAACCTGAAGCATGCCGTGGCATTAGGCCAAAGACCAAACTATGGAATCAGCTTCTAAGACCACCTTGGAGTTGGCTCAATAGATAGGAGCCAAAGTGCTGGGTTCAGGGCCAAGACCAGGGGCCTCGTGGATCAACAAAAAGGTTGCATGTGCCAGGTTCCATGCACATGTCTGGATGTATCAAAATGAATGTTGCGTGAAAGTGTGTGTAAATATACAAACACTTTTGACCTGCTGTGAGAAAGTGCTCACTTCAACGCAAACTTTTTGGCCCTCCGTTTCAAACCATAAAGTACTGAAACACTCCTAAATACACCAAAAAATGATTGTTTGATTTTCTGAACTCTGGGAATTTTTACATTTTTTTTCATGAATTTGTGTATTTATGGTTTAAATCTGAACGAGTAAACTGAACCACAGTCAACCTCATACATAACATCTATAACACGTCTCAGTATGGTCAAAACAATTCAGTACAATGTAAACTGTAAAGTTTCTTATATTTTTGTCATGTAGATGTAAACACGTATCTGTGGCTGCATGCCTGCAAGACGCACAGGCAGCTGAGGCACTGAACATACATGCAACTTGTTTTAGGGGCACGTCCATTCTCATTGAATTGAAAATCATGTCAGATCAGAACAACTCACTCATGTGGACAGTCCAGATGTTTTCACCATGTTAACTTGATATTAATGGCTCTATTTAACTTTTCCTGATATTTTTGATAGTTTACTTTATCAGGGATTGTATGATATGGATCTGAAATGTAGCTACTGGAAAACTGTTTCTTCATAAAAATGCTCGACAATACCAATGGTTTTATACAGCAAATCTTATTTATTGTTCTTTGTAAAATAACTTTCACTGTTCTTATGTAGAAGGCACAGCAATCTGACAACAATATAAATACACTTTACACCTAATCTCATTCACGTTAAATCATTAGTATCTGTGAAATTTAGTTGTCTTTGATTTGGATGAAAATATTATACCACTGGGTAAATACTTGGAAGGTTCTTGAATGTGTAAACTTCAGAAGAGAAGAGAATAGACCTTTTTTGTCATTGCACCTAAATTAGGGCTGGACGATATGGTAAAAACTTTTATCATGATATGTTTCTTAATTTTGGTCTAACGATATAATTCAATATAGATTAAAAAAAAAGCCTCAGAAAAACTGTACAAATAAATTAGTGTTCACCTTTTATTTGTATTCAGCTTTCAAAGAAATTTGAAATTACCATCAAAAACAAAACTCAACTTTTTCAATATTAATAGTTTTAACTTTAAACACCAACATAACCTAACCTGTGTGTCTCTTTTGATACAGCTGGGGGTGTTGTTTCAAGGACGTTGGCTCAAACGTTATTGTGCTTCTTCTTCTGACTTTCAGCAGATTCTATTGAGTGGAACAAGTTAGATGTGTTGGGACGACTCTGTCACATTTTGTAGCACACTGAAACTGTAGTTTTCTTAGAAAGCCGAACCACTTCCACACCGCCAAATTAGTCTTTCTTCTCTTATCAGTTATGTCATCTGCTTTCTCTTTGCTTGTGAAAGATTGTTCAGTCATGTTGTGACGGTCATGGGAACTCATTTTGAAGTGAAAACTTTACACACATTGGAGATTAGCTTAGCCGGCTGCTACTGTTAACGCCTTCTGGACTCGAGCTCTGCGTAACACCTACCGTACGTCACCACGCACTTACGTAGTTGTGTCACAGCTTTTTCTGTCTGGGTTGGAACTGATGCGGCCGCTTCAACCCGAACAGAAAAGGAAATGCTTCAGTGAAACGCTGTAATCATAGAAATAATGAAAATGTGCTTAAAACTCGTATCATCGTTATTGAATAAAAGTATATCGTGACATATCTATATTGAATTATTGTCCAGCCCTAACCTAAATACAATATAATTTGGGTTTGCTTCCCAGAGCAAAAGTAAAAACAGTATACAGTAATATATAAATATATAAATATAAAATGTAAAAAGTAACAATTACAGACTTTAAACAACCCAAATGTGCAACATAAGCATATTCATATTATACTAGTTGTCTCTTATTGCACTTATTCAGTTGTTATTCCAGCATTTAAGTTCAGTAATGACTGACTGATAAAAACTAATTAGCTTGGTCATCAGTGCTGCGGTCTTGTAATCCTGAGGTTGCGAGTTCGAGCCCAGGTTGCATCAGGAACAGCATCTGGTGTAAAACACATTAAGTTTGCTCACAGGGGTGACCCCTGAAGAAGGGAGCAGACGAAAGAAACCTACGGTACATTTACTCCCCCTTTACACTGGATGTGTGCCTTGCTGCCTTCTCCACAACCTATTAGACCCTGGCTGATTGTGGACATTTTAGAGGCCTCCTTTAGTGTGAAGGCATTCATGAGGCTGCAGCATCACTGAGAACATCTTCATGGGCTGTAAATGGCAGTCATGAGTCATTACCTGCCTGAAGATTTTGCAAGACCCTACAAAGACCATCCATGCTCTGACTGGTTTCTTTTTAATTTATAGGGTCATCATCCATTGTGAAAGGGGCTTACTTCTGCCATGTCTGTAATTTTTCTTTATTTTGCAGTATATGTTGATGTTTCTTTTTTATTTTCTTTGTAGACGTTGTTGAGGTTTGCAACGTTGCAGCAACTCCAGAAGAGATTTCCCGCTTAGAAGAATTCATCCCAGTCAGACTCAGCTGTCTCACTCTGCTCCAAGTGTCAGTCACCGTCTCCATGGCAGAGTTCAACCTCCTTCACGCACTCATTCCAGTCATCATGGGACACAAGGTAACACCTTGACTGAACACACTGTGTCACTGTGAACACAGTTAGATCTGAAACCTGAGTGTCCTGGTGTAATTATTATAAATCTTCTGATATGCCATATGTGTTTCTTTGTGTGGGGTGAGTTTGTGTTTTAGCATAACAATAAGATCAAACAGACCTCAAAACTGTGTGAGAACAACACAAAGAACAATCAAGATCAATCTGTTCCAATTCTTTTATCTTTGAATTGCTGTAAATTGATGTCCACAGTGTCCGAGTGTTCTGGGGCCACTTGATGACTAATCAAACCAATACTGTCTGAAATTGTAAAATAGTTTATGAAAATATTGGATTCTCATTCTGAGGCATAATTTATCTTGCACAAAACTGGAGTTTTTACTGACCTGCATCCAAGTTAAAAGATCTACGTCAGGAATTTAAGGGTCTTTGAGGATTGTTCAGTACATTTTTGACTTGAAGCTGACTCAAGCTAGTACAGTTTCTTAAAATAAATAAAATAGCTGAATCCTGATGCATGCTCAATAATCCAGGTAGAATGGCAAAGTTAAGTCAGGTCCTCTGGATGGTTTCAAAACGTAAAATGTTGTTGAAATGTTTCACCTTTAATCCAAAAGACTTTGTGTTTTGGATTAAAACAGGAAACTGGAACAGATTTTTTTTTTTTTTTTTTTTGGTCCAGAGGACCTGACTTATCTTTGTTATAAGTAGCTGAATATTTACTATTGATGGAAGGTCTGGTATATTATCTTAATGTGATTATTTGTTTGTACCTCCAGGCTTCAGCAGGCCTAGTGTCTGTGCCGGTGTTTCAGTCCCAGCCACTCCTGCCCTCTGTGCAGTTCCAGGTTGAAAGGGTAAATGTTGAACACTCAGTGCCAATGTATGCTCCAGAACTGGTCGCTACTGTCAGCAGTCTAAGCCAGCCTCCCGACAACCTGCTGCATCACTGTTATTCACATGTCTACCTCAAGGTGAGCATGGAATAATCCACTAATCTCATTTCATTTAAAGCATAGTAGGCAAAGAGTACATCACTGCATACTTTCAAATCAACAATTAAAAATGGAGTTTACTGTGTTGTTACCAAAAACATGTTGGATATTGACAATGATTTGTTTAACTATCCTCTGTTTAATGTCCAGGGCCTTCCTCCTGAGAAGTTTGCATGCTAGCAGCTTGTTTCAAAAGTATTATGTTATTATTTTGATCCTTTCATTATAGTCTGCCACTGATGTTTTAACTTGCATCTGTTTGTGTCTGCCTGTTGACAAACTCCTCATAAACCACTGGACAGATTTTAAATACCGGTACATTTTCAGAAGGTAGTCAGTGAAGGTACATCTACAAGCAAATAACCTCTGGAATCAACCCATATTCATGTCATACCATAACATATTAGGTGTGTTGGACACCCCTGCCTTTAGGGAATGCAAGGCCTTTAATTTAATTCTTTAGTTCTGGAGCGGTCTATTCATTCTCTGAATGAAAATGTAAAACTGTAGTTCTTGTTTCCATCCGTCCATTCATCCATTATCTACTGCTTATTCCAAAGTCTGGTCTCAGGGGCAGCAGCTTGAGCAGGGAGATCCAGACATCTTTCCACAGCCTCTTCCCTCACTTGTGAACAAATCCCAGAAATACTTGAGCTCTTCCACTTGAGGCAGGACCTCACTCCCAACCCAGAAAGGGCCATCCATCCTTTTCCAACAATAACCTCAGACCTGAAGGTTCTGTTCCTCATTCCAGCCACTTCACACTCTGAAGCCCTATTGGCATGGGATTAGTTTTACCTAGGGACCACGTGTAATAAATGAATTACTCCCCAACATCTGCTTTTTATATGGCACATTTGCATGGGATAACCAAAGCCTGAGATTTAACTGAAATTTACAGACATCTTCTGGATATAATGTTAACGTGCAGCATATTGCGTAACATCCGCTTGTAATGCAACATCCTCCTTCTCTTCAGCTTTTTCTTTTTTTTTTAATGATCGTTATGGGTCGATAGGCTTTTGCTGGTCCAGGACACAAAAGGTTATTTATGCATTCCAATGCAGCCTCCATTGCCAAAAGCAAATAAAAATGTGTCCAGGAAACAAAAACAAAAACCGCCTTATTATATATTTGATCCCACCCATTTCTGTTCAAATCACAGACACCTATTCACATTGGATTATTATTATCACAGGACCTCAGAGTTCAGCAAAATATAGTAGGTAATTTCGGAGGAATTTTTACTTTACAAATTACTGACATGGCCGATTTGCACAGGATTAACAACACAGACAAACTCCGTAATTATTACAAATAGCATCTGGTCCCTAGGTAAAACTAATCCTGTGCGAATAGGGCTAAAGAATCACTCCAGTGAGAGCTGAAGTTCATGCCACAATGATGCCAACAGGATCACATCATCTGCAAATAAAGACTGTGGCCACAGAACCGGACTCCCTCTGCCCCTTGGCTGAGAATTTCTGTCCATGAAAGAACAGAATTGGTGACAATGACAGATTTATGTCTGATCTGTCAGGTTTTTTTGACCATGCTCAAAACTCAAACAAAAGAACTCAGACTCAGTTAAGGAATATGAGAACCCCTGCAAATGTTTTTATACATTTTGGAGACTCTCTTATGCACACTGTTTGCCAACTAACCAGCACTCACAGCCCAGTGGGGTACTCTTTAACAGCACTTTGAAATGACCCGTATGACCCTTTTAATGACCTTCATGACCCTTTTTCAACTGGTCATAAAATCTGAAGAAGCCCTGTATGTCTTGATGACAAGCAGCCCATCACTGGCGACCTTCACAGTTTTTGTCTACCAAGCTGATGAAAGCTATTGGCTTGGTCTGGCAACAGTCACCGTTTACTTAACTTGTTTCTTTATTTGAATCTCAGTTTATATTAGTAATTAGAGATAGAGCTACCAATCAGGCCAAAAATATTTTCTGCTTTTATCAGATAATTAAAAAGAAAAAAGATAAATATCCAAATTAATGAATAACTTACTTAGTAACTGGTCCAAAGCCAGCTACAACTATACATTGTGTGATGAAGCAACTACCAAACAACAAGCAAGTTTCATCCTAACTCTTGATACCCTGTACTGATATCCACAAAATGAATTCAAGGCAAGCAGTCCAATAATTATTTAGGGACCAAATGAACAAGTGAAATATTGTCCAAACATGTCTAAAGATTTTGTGCTTTAGTGATAAAACATTTCAAAATTGCCATATTTTTATTTCAGTTTATTTAGTTTAGTTTATTCAGTTTTAGTTTTAGCCTTAAATTGTTTAGTAAATTGTTTACTTGATCCTGGAATAGATCTGGAGTTTATTAAGACAGATAAAACCTAAACTTAAAGGCTATGCAAGTAAAGTTATTTTTTTTTTAATAAAGAAGAAATATGAAAAAATAAATCATAAACTCTGTGCTTATAATAAATTTTGTGTGATATAATTTTACAATAAGTTAAAACAGTCAAGTTTTGAAGCCTAGATGGTGTGTGTGAACAGATTGCTGTTGGTCCAGCCTCTTCTGGTACAGTCAGTGTTTTTTAAAGGCTGGCTGTGTACTGGTTCTTATCATGGGGTCGCTGCAGGGTTAACTGTCGACTGGTAAGTGGCTGAGGACTGTTGTGACCAGTCACCATTTGTATCTTCCAAGGCTCCATTTCTACCTCTGGGTTTCAGTAGTGCGATGATGAAAGGGTGGAGGTCACTCTGGCTGTTTTTCACCCAGTTCAGGAAGTGATTTGAAGAGAGGATAAAGGAAAGCTTATCTTAATCTGACTTTTATTGCCGTTGTCCGTGCCGTCTTGAGAGCAGCACATTTTCATTATTATCTCACTTTTCAGTAATTGTAAACAAAAGCTTTAAGGCAGCCTTTGGTTTGTAATTAGCTGCTGGCAACCAAGTTAGTCCAGGCAAGAGTTTGATAGACTCTCTGCATTTTGGAAATCTGCGTAGCCCCTTTGTGCCTTTGCATCATAGGGTGGGGCAATATCAGTGTATTAATCATGTTGAGCCTTTTTCATATTACACTGTGGTATAAACTGTATCACAGTCTGTTGAGAAAGATTTTTTCCTTACAATTTAGAAATGTCAAACAGTTAAACCTTATTATCTTGGGGGAGTGGTGGCGCAGAGGTTAGACGGTGGGCCTGGAAGATCGCCAGTTCAAACCCCGGTCGCCCCACCCTGGGCCCCTGAGCAAGGCCCTTAACCCCCACCATCTGCTCCCTAAACAGGTCTCTCTTGACAATGAGTTCTTGTGGCTCATTGAGACTCATTGAGACTTCTTTTATGATAATTTCACATTTTTGTGGCGAGTATTTTCATCTTGACAGTTTTGACCGAAAAAAAATACAAAAAATGACACCCATGGTTTACAAAAAGAAAATGTTATGAAGCTAATGTTTTTCTTTCACTCAGTGTTGGGTGGTGGAGAACACTTTTTAAAGGTTACATTTGTATCAAGTTACATTTGGAACATGTAAGTGGAAAGCGAGATAAAACAAAATACTGTATAAGGATCCTAAGATAATAGGCCCATCCATCCATCCATCCATCCATCCATCCAGCCATCCATCCATCCATTCAGCCAGCCAGCCATCCATCCATCCATCCATCCATCCATCCATCCATCCATCCATCCATCCATCCATCCATCCATCCATCCATCCATCCACTTTTACCCATTTCTTCCATTTTGGGTCACAGGGGTCGCTGGTGCCCATGTCCAGAAATCACTGTGCGAGGGGCGGGGTACACCCTGGACAGGTTGCAAGTCCATCACAGGGAGATAATAGGCCTACATATATTTAAATTAGCATTAAGTACTCTGAACAACAAACCTGCTGTGTGTTCATACTGTGTGTGCATCGTTACTGAAAGCTGAATGAAAATTTCACAACAAACCTGCAGCCTGTTCTTAGCACATCTCTGCTGTGTTAGCACATAGACTGCAGCAAAAAACAGAAACAACTTAACATTCTGTTTGTTTTTGTTAGTTAATTCATTTTTTAAAGCTTTGAGTAACTGCAAATATTAGTACGCACATCTTTAATCCTAAACTATTCAAACTCCATACACATTTTGAAACAAGTAAATCTTTTTGATTACCGTAGTTTAGCTTGAAGACAACACAACATTTAATATTAAGTTTTGAAGAAACCACTGAATTAGATTTTACAGCAAATATGTGAATACATCAAATTATGCAATCTCTATAAAGTGATGAGATTGTACAATTCTAATTTTAATGTAATTTTTCCAGCATTTGTCATTTTAAATGCTTGTGTTTGCAGGTGTTTGGATTCCAGGCAGGCTTGACATGCCAAGACAGCACAGGCTGCTTCTTACCTCCCATCTCCATCATCCCTTCCTTCAGCACCGCAGTCTATGGGAAGCTCATTCAGACGCCTGCATTATGGTGAGTTTGTAACATCTCAAGTAAACTCCACAACATACTACAAAAAGCTGCATGCTTAACTGTTTGTATCATGTGTGTGTGTGAGTGTGTGTGTGTGGGGGCGGGGGGAGGGGGGGTTAATAATAATGACCAATAATTGGGTTTAGCTTTGTTTTACTGTTGAATATATTCCAGTGAATTATGCTTTTTTAAATAAAACCTTTACATCGTTACACCACCACAGTTTTCTTAAAATGAAGTTGAGTTCATAAAGTTTTTGCTTTGATCTTCTTCCAGCATGCTGAATACCTTCATCTTGTGTTTGGTCCATATTACGAAGTAAAAAAAAAAAAAAAAAACTTAATCCACTCAATCACCATCTTCAGTAACTTGCTGCATTTGGAAACCACACACACACACACACGCACGCACGCACACACACACACAGACTCAACCTGTGCCCTCTCTCTCACACCTCGCAGTCTAAGTGCCTGTTAAAGCAGAAAACCTGTGCCAGATCACCACCTTGGGAATCTATTTCCTCCTATTAGTTTGGACTTAAACCTGTCAAAGAACTGCAGATGGTTTTGACTCTCTTGACTTCTTCTCCAGACAAATAATCTGTCAGCTGGTGGTTACCTGTCGACAAATGGCACCTAGAAGTCTTATGCAAAAAAAAAACAATTTGATCTCGTTCTTATGACCTGGTTCCCTTTGCTCTTTTTGTCCCTTCCCCAGTCCATACTCAGATTTTCTGCCCTGCCTCAAGGAGGGATTACAAATGTCTGAACAGTACATTTTTCTCTTTCTATCACAAGAAATCTCAAGTCTCGTGGAGATAACAGAGACAGTCACCCCACCCCTCCTCCCACACTGCGCCCTGCCCTCCCTGAAACGTTTGTATCAAAAATCTAACTTTGGATTAAATGTTAATGTGTTTGGAGTGTCATCATCATACTGACATGTTCAACTTTCACATGTCACCACACTCTGAGTCAGAGAGTGAGAGAGCGCCGTTGCATGCTCAGCCTGAGTCTCACAATGAGACAGCTGTTTCTGCTGCTTTAGTTTTTATAATTAAACAATATTAACCATATCATAGCAGCTTTATTTATAGAGCACTTTAAACACCCACAGGACCAAAGTGCTGTACACATCATAAAACAATCACACAGTCAGATAATAAAAGCGATTAAAATGAATAAAAGTCACATAATAAAAGTTGTACCGGTACACATACAGTACACATCATAAAACAATCATACAATCAAAAGCAATTAATATTAACAATAAAAGACGTCTATTTACAGTATAAGCCCCAGATTATAGCAGAGACGTGTGTCTCTGTTTAGCTTTAATTTTAGCCCCACACTCATAACGTTCTCTTTGAGAGTCAGTTTCAGGTGTTTATAGTTTATCATAAATATCTGTAAAATTCAATTTTATGCACTGTTTTTGAAATAATGTATTTTCTCTGCTTGTGTGAGCTAAACTTGATTCTATTTAGAACCATACTGAGAGGTACGTAACTACTGTGATGAATGTAATTTAATAAATGATCAGAAATGAACAGTACATAGTATTAAATGACCACATGAGCTGAAATCCTGTAAATATACTGTAATCCCTTTGAATGAAATACCGTAGTCATTATTGGAGATAAATCTGTCAGTCTGGCAAAAACAAATGAAGTTGATGTGCAATAGTTGTGAAGGCATTCCCCTTAAAGTCAACCAGGACAAAAAAAAAGCCAATTAATAAAAAATATTTAACTCAGGATGTTAGCAGATTCTGTTTAGTTGGCGACAGTGGAAACAAAGAACTCACTTTTAACATGAAGATCTCAAGATGATCTTGGATAAATCAAGACAATCACGGGAATTAACTCTTTTTTTTCCAAGTCTCTCTTTCTTCTATTTTTTAAAGTAAGAATACCTGTGAAAGCAAACGTATGCCACTGCAGCCACCCTGCTCCTCCACCTCACAACCCTCATGGTCACAAGTCTCAGCTGGTTAAATTAGGCCTTTTATCCATATTCAATCAGTGCCTGCTCCTCTGCTCTCAGTCCTTTTAGAAAACTTGTGAAATGGGAGGAGGAAGGGGGATGTTAAAAGTGCCACCTGCATCGATCTACCCAAAACTTTACCCCACTCTCACTCAGACACATACACACATGCACACAGACGTGCACTCACACCGTATAATATTCCTCGTGCAAGGCCACCTGACGGCAGCAGCATATGGCAACTGGCTGTGGCCCACCAACCAACCATCTAACCAGCAGCAGCTTGGTGTGGTTCGTCGCATTGCAGGCCATAATTCAGGCCCACGCCAGCTTTTATGTGGCAGTTTTAGAAGCCCCTATTACTTGCATAGCTATTTCTGAGGGGATAATTTCTTTAAGAATGTGCCATTACAGGTGCATGTTATACAGCCTCAGAAAGCAGACATGCATTTAGAATGGTAGCATAGAAAAGAATGTTAGTTTCCCCCTGATATCTCATTATTGGTCCAAGTCTTTTACATTTCCCCCCAGTTGAGTGCAGTTTTTAGCTCTACCTGTAAGATTGCTTTGTTTTAATGTGAAGTCGAGAAGTGTGTCACAGTGTCTGGACTAGTAGTCTAGACCCTAGATTAGCACGTGCTGTGATTTATGAACTCTGCTTGAGGCATTTGAGGCACGAGGCTTCTGGTGTGATTGTAATGCCTCATTACTCCTGCTCAGAGTTACTCATAGCTGCTCCTGGTCTGTGTCCTCAAGTCCAGCCAAGAACAGGACAACAAACACTTTTGAGTTTGTTTAAAAAGAGATCCATGTTAAATTTAGCAAACTCACACGAACAGTCATTGATGACAAGACTGGCTGTGGCTGTCATGTTTTTAAACTAGCCAACCTTAATATATTAGACATTAGTGACTACCAGTGATTGGAAAAAT
Source organism: Simpsonichthys santanae (assembly GCA_031762415.1). Taxonomy (NCBI): domain Eukaryota; kingdom Metazoa; phylum Chordata; class Actinopteri; order Cyprinodontiformes; family Rivulidae; genus Simpsonichthys; species Simpsonichthys santanae. The sequence continues at coordinate 30,303,804 of JARVLU010001073.1, read as the reverse complement.
GTAGTGAATTCAGCTGCTTTGTCAACTTCTGTATTGCGACAACAAAAAATCAGAGTGATGCTAAAGTTGTGTTACCATTAGCACGTTTTCTTAAGACCCAATGACTTTTGAAATGCATATAAAGATGGGTTTGTAATTATACAATTGAATCACCTGAAATAAGCTTGTGGTCGCTATCATTATGATCAACTTTGAGTTGTGGTTTTGCAATGAAAGCAGGTGAGAAAACATCATAAGGTGAGTGTTATTCCTTTATTTCATGCTCTAAAGAAACACAGGAATGTTTTCAGGAAGGGAACAAAATGTTCACATGATCAGCTAAAAAGATGTGAACAGAAACTGCAAAAAGTCAGCTTTATGTATTAACAGGTGTGCATTAAAACCCCAGGCTGGCACATGATGTAATGTTGTTCCACCTTTTACTCTGAGCTGTTTGAATGTAAAGAATTGTGAGCTGCAAAGTAAGACATTTTTGTGTGGAACAGTCTGTAAAGTGTTTTGGCCAACTCTTCAGGAAGGATTTTTTTCTTCGTTGCATCTGGTGTCGGACATTTTCATTTGGTTTTTATGGTTCATTGAGATCACTGGATGTATTGAGCACTGTTGCTTTAGAGAAAAAGGCCTGAGGTTTATATCTGTGGTGACTAACGTTATTGTTCTAATAGACCTATGGTTTTTTTTTTTTTTTTTCGAGCATTCAGTCAAGTCAAAGGTCAAGGAAATCAAGTTACGCTACTGTTCAGCTGGCGTTCTCTAATTATTGTGACATATGGTAGCTTAAAGATGTTTCATTGAGCCTAGAGGTTTATATTTTACTCTGCATTTGCATTCTGTCCAAGAATATTTATTATGTTTTAACTTGACTGTAAAATGTATTTGGTTGTACAAGCCAATATAGTAGATTTGAGAGCAGCTGAAGATTTCAGTTGGCTGAAAGACTTAATTCTGACTCAGTCATCTGAGGAACTGAAGCTTGAGGGAGGGTAAACAGTGGGAACTGGGGAAGGATGAATGGATTATCATCTCCTGTAGTGTGCATTCCTCCGTCTTTTTTTTCCCCTCTCATGGATCTAAGTACCACTCTATTGCTTCCTTGAAACAAATCTGTGAAGGAAATAAACTGTGAGGTACAATGAAAATCTGTATTTCTACAGAGAAAAAACATAAGCTTTGGTTAATGGCGCACTGTGTGGTTAAAACCTGAAAGCTGTTTTAGAAAAAAAAAGAAAGTATGAAGATGTAAGGTTGTGGGGGAAAGAAATGCCAAACATGAGTAATGTAATAAAAAAATGAATGGCTTGTGCGTCATTTAACTGTCATGTTAACTTGAGATGCCAAGGTCTAAAGGTGAAGTTATGCAGAATAAATACACTGGTGCTTGAAAGTTTGTCAAGTGTTTAGAATGTTCTACATTTCTGCATAAATCTGACTTAAAACATCAGATTTTCACACAAGTCTTAAAAGTAGATAAAGAACACCCAGTTAATCAAATGAGACAAAAATATTATACTTGGTCATTTATTTATTGAGGAAAATGATCCAATAGATCCATTATTACATAGTGAGTGGTAAAAGTATGTGAACCTTTGCTTTCAGTACCTGGTTGAAGCTGTTCTGTACAGAGGAATGGGCTAAAATTCCTCCAAGCTGGTGAGCAGGACTGATCAACAGTTACAGGAAACATTAATTGTTAATGTACCATGTTAACCCATGTGCATCAATAACTGCAACTAAACATTTCTGGTAACTTGATCAGTCCTGCACACCGGCTTGGAGGAACTTTAG
>JARVLU010001073.1:30282163-30296971 GCA_031762415.1 Simpsonichthys santanae | reverse complement strand
CTCCGACCTACGGCAGAATCAACCTACGAACGGTCCTTAGGTCCGGAACCCGTTCGTATCTCGGGGACTACCTGTATATGTATATACAGAGGGATTATATGGACATTCAACCTACTCAATGAGAATGACTTTAAAAAGAAAAAAAAAAATTCAGACTGGGTTCTGGTCTTAACTCTTCTGCGTCTCCACATTATGAGAGAAGTCTGCTTTTATGATTTCTAGTATGGTTTGTATTCTTAAAAAGCAAAATGCATTTTTAATTTTCTCTATTCAAGCTTGTTTCAAATGTATGCCAGTGCTATCTCTTGCTAAATGCTGCAAACACTACTGCGTTTTGACCTCAGAGATGCTTTTGTTGCTCTCAGATCCTGTGGTAAAAGCGAAAAGCTTCCTGCCAGAAAGCTGTTTACCATGCTGCAGCAAGAAACACTGACCGTGCCAGCTACTTAATGAAATCCGATGAGTGTCTGGCTGTCCTCACATTCAGCATTCCCAAAACACCCTAATGAGGGTTTCTGCTTCTCATTTATTCTCTAGATCCAAGATACTGTTCACGAAGAACTGGGCATAATATAATAAAAACAGGTGCATAATTAAAGTTTTAAGGGACCACATGCACATGACTGCTCCCCTTAAATGCTATAAACACTCAAATAAGCCAACAAACTTTCATCCCTTGCCAGTCCTCTCATTGAAGTGGCTTTGCCGGCACATTTGCTTTGCATGTGGGGACATTGTTTTTGCTGCGTCGTCTTTGCTGTCTGTTGTTCAACTGCAGTAACTTGTTACGTGCTCACATGCACAAAAATTGCACACATTTAATCGCATAAAATAAACCCACAAAATAAGTTTGATTGGTGTCGTCTTGTATAGCATCCAACAAAAGTGAGTTTTATTTGATAGCAGAAAAGCATGACATTGCAAAATTTGACATGAAGCCAAATGCATTACTTGCTGCCAGGAAGTTGAAAGTATTTTAATACATTATATTCATGTGTTAAGGCAACTCATTACTCTATCACATCCGGACTGTCTTTTTCTTCTGTGTTTATTTTTCCCTGCTCTATTCTTCCGTACGTCTTTATCAAATTCTTTCTCTTTCTGCCTTCAAGTAATGTCAAATGTTTTTTAGAGCTCTGTGTCTGCCTGTGTGCAGCGAACAGCTCATGTCACCCTGCTGAGCCACCCAGAAGTAGAAGAAAGAGAAAGATAAAGAGATTTTGGAGAAAGAGAGAGAGGGCAACAGAGCAGCTAAACGATTGCAGAGCTGCTGAGCAAAGAGAAGGGACCCTATGACATATCCCACACTCAGAACTGGGACCAGACCATAATGAATGTGCGATTAAATGAACTGTGATGCTCAGTCCTGACATGCTGCAACATCTCTGGAATTACTCACTGTTCTAGTTCCATGGAAAGCTCTGCTCATAAGACTGCACCTTTTTACTTCTAAAACAATAAGTAGTGATGTTTTCATATAACTGTGCTGCATATTCACATACACATACCAAAATATAGATGCATTGTGGGACCTCTTAAAGCAGAAATGAGAAAAAAACTTAAAAATTTAACTAATTAGACTTGTTTTGTAGTTTAGATTAGGCTCTGTGTTTTTTCAGCGAAGTGGAGTTCCTTGGGATGCAAGAGGGTTTGAGTTAAAATAATAGATGTGAGAAAAGAGACCAGATTAGTAGTTTTGATCTTAAGTCCTGTCACTCTGTATATTGTGCATAACACTGTCTTTTAGGAAAATATGCATGTATTAAAATGTCCTTTTGATGTGGCTTACTGCAAGTCATTGATTGTAAAATAAGTGGTTTGAGATGTGATTCATTGATTGGAAGGAAAGTGAATATGCGAAAAGTCATGTGTGACAATGGATATAAACCAGAAATTATGCCTTTGACTGACTTTGGATGTTATGGATGGGAAAAAAGGAAAAACGGTGAGAGGTGTAGCCTATTAAAACAGAGAAAAAAAAAAAAGCTTGTGTGCATGCCAGATGATAAATGAGATTATGGTTCTTTGAGGTTCTGATGGACGAAGGCTTGGTGGACTGAATCGGACGGCTGTTACCTCATCCCCCTGAATGTTCAGCTCATCTTGTCATGCTCAAACACACATCTTCTCATTCTACACTGGAGACGCATGAAATGTTCAATCCACTGAGTTTTTATTTTTTTATTTTTCAGGGTCAGGTTTCTGGGTTGTATGTCTTTTCACATAAATCATCATCACAGTTTTGACAAAAAGGAGAGAAGGGTCTGTGAACTAAACCTACCTGCCAAATAACAAAGGCAAACTTGGCCCTCACATGGTACTTCTCCAGTTTTTCTGTTGAAATGTAGCTCTACCTATTTGGCCCTTTGTGCTGTCAATGGGCTTTTATATTGTGATGGAGTATTGATGGATTTGTGGAAATTGTGCAGAACATGTTTCCATCCGTGCCTCTTTTTTCCAGTGTTTGCATCCATTTGCAAATGTCAAATATTTTTAGTAGCATAAAATTCTGATAAACTCTGTCGATGCATTCTTGATCTAACCCAGTTGTTTTTGTCCTTTCTTTTGCAGGAACAAAAGATCATCAGTCCCTATGACAGAATGCATTTTTGAACTTCCTCACTTCACTATACAGGCTACAAGGGCCCAAACTCTCTTGCTCCAAGCGATATATCAAAGCTGGACTCACAGCATGGTGAATGGATCCACTGTGGTGCTCAGTGAAAGTCTGCTTAACGAGGTGTTCAATGTTTCAGGTAAGCTGCATGCTTTGCCAAGATGTCAGTTGTTTGTTGGCAATAAACCTGATGTAGATGACAGCTTGGTAACAAAAACGTTCTCAAGCCTAACCAACTTCTTAATCCATCTTTTCTGTTTATCTTTGAGTGGCAAAGTAAACAAGTTCAAATAATGAGACAAAGCAACACTCAGTCAAGTTTCTCTGGTCTTTTGTACATAAAAATGTACTTGTATCCTGTTCTTTGTGAGTGATGGGTGTGGGGTTGTATTGTATTTGTGTTTGTAAGTATGAAAAAAAGCACAGACTTCTTTTACTGACTGTTTCAATGCACCTTAATTTACTGAGATTACTGTAAATACTTTAGAAGAGTACACGTTTGTCATAAAAGATCCATGTGTTTGTAACTGAAATTGGTTGGGTATGTCATTTTTATTTTTTGCAATTATCAGAGTCAGAGAATCTTTGTCATTTGCACCACATGTGGTATTACTGTAGGATTGCAGTTATAAATTAACTATGGCAACTGCGTTACTAAAAAAAAAAAATACAACAAAGATTATTTAAACTTTGTCATGGAATAAAAACCTAACATGCTTGTAGTTTCCTTAAGATCAGCGTTGATTAGGGGTTGAACGAGTACATAATTTTTCAACTCGACATTAACATAATAAAGCTCGAGTAGTTGATGATGTCATAGGAGCTTAAGATGCAAAATAAATAAATAAATAAAAACACACACAAAAAAAAAACATCATTTAATATTTACAAAAAAAAAAAAAGACTAACAAAATATTGGGAGTGTACATTATGCTCCTACCATTTATCATACCACAGATAAATCACAGGAAACCCAAAACTATTAGTTATTTTATTAAGCTGCAAAAGTGAAAGAAAAGTGCGGCATGTCAAAAACGAAACCAAAAACAGTTGGGCAGTCAACCACTCCGCACCGCCCGCGGTGATGCGCATTAGATTTAGTTTGAGATAATTGTTTATAGTTTTTTTAGTTATTTATTTTTTCATTTTTTTTATATATACAGTATAGGTTTAGAGATTCATATTTTTGGCTTTTTGTTTGTGAAACAAGGTCAGTGGAAGCTGGTTCGGTTCGGTCGATTGGACAAGGTGTTACACTATATTGTGTGACCTGCAACAGTGCATGCAACACCGCCCCCTATGATCACAATATACGGTGGTCACAGAATGTGGTGTAACACTGGTTCGCAATGCGCTTCAAACAGGAAGTTAATTAATTTTCTGTTCTGTAACTGCGATGTGATGACGTCACTACAAATACTCGATGTGAAATAAAAAAACTTGATAGATGTCCTAGAAATCGATGTGTCGATTACTCAAGCAGTCTGTTAAAGCCCTTGCGTTGATGCACCGATGATTTATTGAAATCTTTAACCAAGTCAACCTGGCAAATGAGAATTATGGACAAACTACCTGCAGAGCATGTGCAAAGGGTCCATCCATCCATCCATCTATCCATCCATCCATCCATCCATCCATTCATTCCCACAACCCGACTTGAGATTCATTCATTCATTCATTCATTCATTCATTCCCACAACCTGACTCTAGATCGATCCATCTGTCCATCCAGATCAATCTTTATGTATGCATGTAATGTAGGAATAGCTCAATTTGAACGGATAGCTCAATCTGGATGTGAGTTGTGTGGGCAGCAGCTTATTCAGGGAGATCCAGACATCTCTTTTTCAGCCAACTTTTTTCAGCCAAATTTTCCAGGAAGATTCCAAGGCATTTACAGGTCAGCTGAGTAACATAGTCTGTCCAGTGTGTTCTGGAGTTTTCCCCCAGGGTCTCCTCCCTTTTGGACATTCTTGGTATACCTCCCTAGGGAGGTGCCCAGGTGCCATCTGTACTAGATGCCTGAACCACATCAACTGGCTCATCTTAACTGGTGCTTTGCCACATTCTCAACTCTCGTTGGTTCCACACCACTCCTCATCAGTTAAGGGCCTGCTCACTGCTGGTACCCACCCCCCACTCAGCCCGGTTTATGGGACCACCTTGTTTGTGGTTCCAAGCAAACTGCTCTGTGGTGATGATTTTGACAAAGTTTTCACCCTATGTCTAAGGGAGAGTTTAGCTACCCTGTGAAGAAACCTCAGTTTGACCACCTATTCATGATCTTGTTCTTTTGGTCACTAGCCAAAGTTTTTCACCATAGATGAAGGTAGGAACATAGACTGACCAGTATACAGAGTACTTTGCCTTGCTGCTCAGCTCCCTCTTCACCATAGCATACTGGCAATACTGTAGAAGCTGAAACCGATGCGTTGATCTCACGCTCCATACTTCCCTCACTCATGAGCAATACCCAATGGTACTTGGATTTCTTTACTTGAGGCAGCACCTCACTCCCATCTCGAAGTGGACAATACACCCTTTTCTGATTGAAAACCACCACCTCAGATTTGGATGTGCTGATCCTCACTGCAGCTGCTTCACACTCTGTTGGAAACCACACCAGTGAGAGCTGGAGATCATGTCACAATGACACCAACACATCATCTGCAAGTAAGACAGAATCCTGAGGTTACAGAACTGCACCCTCTCCATTTCAAGGACATTGTTACAGAACTCGTTCCATGTATTTAGGTGAGCCCAACTATATCTAGTAGGTACCTCTCAGCCTCAAGTACAAGCTATATTTCAAATGTATATTCAAAACATTAGCTCTCTAAGTAAACATGGTCACTGGAAGCACTTTAAAAAACCTGTTTTGAATTTAGTATAAGAAACAGTACCTGCAGCCGAGATTAAATTAAATCTAAAACCCCTCATGTCACCTAGGATGCTCTAATGCCCAAATAATAAATTTTGCCCTTTGCTGAAAAAAGGGAGAAGAGGGCAATTTCAATAAAACAGTAGCATTTCTCATGACGGTAGCATATGGACAGTCCTCTGGAGAGCCAGGGATTTTCCAACTCATTAGGATCATGTTGTTTGGTATGCTGTCAACATTCTCCCACAGCCAAGCCAGCCAAGATACCTTTTTTACTGGCGTGTAGCTGCCAACATTTATGAAACTGGTCTCCCGTGGAGTGAAGTTAAATATTCCTCTCCCCTTTTTCATTTTTTTTCCCCCTGTTGGAATGGGCTTAAATAGTGAAGGGGAGAAACATTTGCACATCTGGCTTGTTGCTGGCAGGTTAGAAAAAATAGGGGGAGAACTTGGGCTAAGAATGCAGGAGAGTAAAGGGGAATATATGATGCATAGTGCAAGGATGTATTTAGTGGGGAAAAAACTATAATCTGTATAACTAAAGGGCTTGGTTGTTGTGGGTGGTGTGGTTGTGTGCCAGCTAGTTCCTGGTGTGCATTCACCTTCTATCTGCTTTCTGTTTCCTTTCAACTTCACTTCGTCTGAATTATTCAGTCTTAACCAAGACAAACTCCAAACAGACAACTTTCCTATTTGGTTCTTATTTAGTTCTCTGTTCTTCAAAATGTGCTTTAACACAAAAGTTAGTCTGGTGTAACTTTTAGTTATTCGGTCATGAATGCACATTTAAATTCTGCTCTTTTTTGTGACTTTTAAATGGTAGGTACCAATCTATGTATGTGATACATGAAAAACATGCTGTACACTTTAAACATATGTATTGTTTTAGGATTATATATTTTTTTTATCCTTTTCTATGTTAGTGTTTGTCAGTGGGGGAAGGTGTTTCATATTGAAGTTTAGCTGATAACGCATATGGTCAGTGTCCTTCTTAAGAGGGGGGCATTTGAGTGAATATTTTCATACCCTTTCTGAGGAGATTGCAAAATTCAACAACATGGGAAATTCAACAGCTCCAATTTTAATCTCACAGTGCTGACAGACTGTAAAACACTCTTCAGAATATCTAAAAAAATCTTTCAAAGACACAGCCGCTAGCGCTTAAAGTAGGATCTTGGGATGCTAAGTAAAAAATAAATATAAAAAAAAAAAAAATTCAAAAGGCAGAGCCAAATAGCTGTTTTTGGTTGCTAACCCATAGGAGAGTGAAAACTGAAAACATTTTGTAAGCTTCTAATTTTTCTACTAGAAATTGTGTCTCCTTTATTTGTTTTTATGATACAGCTGTTTGTGATGCAATGCAAACCTCTAATATTTTTTATAAACTATGCTTCTAGAGCATTGTACGCACATTCTTAATTTTTTCTTTTCTTTGTGTTACAGTGATTCCCTACCCCGGTTGCATTTTACAGATAAATTAATCTAACACAAAATGCTATGCTATATTTGTTTTAGATTGTTACCTTTGTATCAACAATGAAATCAGGAATATACCGGTACTCGTGCAGGACTCGCGACAAGTGTGAGCTGTGAAGTCCATCACGAAAGACATAAATAAATAAATGACCAGATCCACTAAAGTAACTTTTGTTAGAGATGTGCTGGGTCTTGAATAATAATTATTAAGCTTGTGGAATAGGAATATCTCTTCAAAAATGCATATACAAATAATAAGTATGTGGTATCCTGTTAAACTTTTACAGTCCCAAAAAATGTGATACTCACACAGTATTTGAGGACACTGCCAAGCACTATTAAAGGGTGGCTTAATAGTGTTGGTATGGATGCTTCATTTCTTAAAACTCGTGCAGGTTCCTTCCTTACTTTCATTTCTTACTTTCAAATTAGCTTAAGTCTTAACTTTGGGACATTTTTTTAGTCTTTTTTTAATTCATTCTTTTTATTCATTAGTAATTATATGATGCCTCTGATATTACCTAGTTTGACTTTAATTTATTCAAATTTATCTGCCTTTTTGTCCAGTGACTGACCATAGTCAGTGTTTCAGGTGCTTATTTTTGTGAAGATCAGCAGAAGTAATAGTAGTCAAGTGGGGCCAGTAACTCTTGTGTTCTTTGAGGCAATACTACACTTTGTTTCCACCACGGTGACCTCCCACACATTACTCTGGTCTGCATGCACTGTGTGAGTGAACAGACAGTTAAACATGGCGAGTGAGTGTTCATATTTGGCACTGGGACAGTGCTGATTATTTTGGTAGTTTTACACATATTGATTTGCTTTCTGTAAATATTTCCCCCCCAGTTTTATCTGCAGCTCTGAAGTAACGGATGGAAATTTTAAGGCATTTTTATATTTAATACAATCCCAACTCTATCTGCAAATTGGAGAGGTGAGACTTTTCAATCATCCCTTTGTAGGGCTTCGTTAAAAGGACAGAATCGAGGTACTCTAAATCATTGTAACACTATTTTTTCTCAACAGTGATGGATTCAACTTTGATGCAGCTACCACAGCTGGTTTCTGGCCACAGAACTCCGCGGTGGTCTGTTCTGGGACAAACAGGGAGGGGGTCTGATAGAAGTTGGTTGATGGTGCTCACTAGCCATGTTCTGGATGATTGCTGGGGGATATATGAGCTGTGACATAGCTTTAGCATGACAGATCCTGGGGAGAAAGAACAGAAGAAGAGAGTGAATGTTATAACCAGCCAACCAAATGAAAAATGAAAGAGAATCTAAAGGTTGAAGAGAAAAGTGACAGAAAGAGAGACATAAAGAGGCTGAGAGCTTGGGATTGACCTAAGTTCTCAACATTACTACTGGCCATCGGTTCCTTTATTAAGCCTAGCTCTGGCACCTAATTGAGTGTGTGGTTAGGCACACGGACAGAGAAACAACTGAATGAACAGATGCATGCCACCTCTTTCATTATTGGATCATGTATGTACTTCTGAACTCACACCATATGATCCCATTTAAGGCAAATGACTGAGGAATGTTTGCATACAGCAGGTCCATGTTCTCATTGCATAGCAACTGAAGGCACGTTGATAATATTAGAACAGGACTTGTGGTCTCACTCATCATGGTATCATTATTAAAACAAGTCCTTTGTTTTTACTTCTCCACACTTAAAATAGGGAGAGGGAGGATGGTGGATTTAGGGTTGAACAAAAATAGAACGGTTGATAAAGCGTTGCAAGGTCAAATTGTAGAACTTATTTGTATGTTTCTTCTCTTTGATAAAAACTATTGCTTAGAAACAAATGTATTTCTTTAGATCAAGTCAACAATAGTTTTTACGCATTTTTGCACAGCATGAAAAAGGCTGTTCCTGTCAAGGTTTGCAGTTTATAACCCTGTGATCTAACTGGATTCAGGATCCCAAGTCTGACTCAAATCCCCCTGTGATGCTGCGGCACAGTAAGGCTGTGTAATCGCGCTACGTTATTAGAGGGAAAAACTTCTATTTTCATATCACTGTCTTCTGTAATCTGATCTTTGACGTTTGTAGTTTTTTTTATTTTTCCTTGTCCCAATGTTTATTGTTTAATTTCTTCTGCCTCGTTTTCACCTCTGTTTCTTTTTTTGAGCCGCTGAACTGACAGCAGTAGAAATTGGAGATTTCACTCTTTAGTTTGTAGAGGTTCGTCTGGTGTTTAATGGTATGTTTTTGATTAATTTGGTTATCATGATGCTCTTAAACTTACCGTAATTTTCTTCATCTTTTAAGGAGACAAGCAAGGTGAATATCTATGCAGACTTTCCAGTCATCTATCGTGCCCATACACTTATGTCATGATGATTGTTTTTATACCATTTCATTGTTCCACAGTGAGACTGAAAGACGGAAGGACAAGAGCATTTTTTCTGGTCTGCGGTTGTCACAGATGTCAGTAAAGAAATGGGGAGTTTAAAGAAACCCTGAGATGTCTGTTTTAGCGTGGCCTGGCCCCTCACTCAAATATCCATACTTCTTTGAAGAGGTAACTTATTGGTTTGGGAGAAAATTCTTCCTGTCTTCTTGTCTGCTTCACAAATTGACATCAGGACAGGAAGAAAGCTGGAGGGAAAAGAAAGAGGGAGCTTTTTCATCTATACGCAAACTCATTTCTGACATTAAAAACACGTTGTGTCAGCATCAGAGAACCGATAAATAAATCTTGGCTGGAACTTGAGACGGTTCTTGTCAATGAAAACTTCAATGAGCTACAGACGGCCCTCGCTCCGCTCCTGGCAGATTGTGATGATGTTTTAAGTCGGTCCAGACTCGAGCTTTCCCTACTTTTCTTTTGTTTTAGTGAAGCTGTCTACTCTTTCTTTCCTGCTCCTTTCAGTCATAAGCTAATGAGAGATAATAGTCGAGTCAGTGAACAGAAGTTTGTTGCCGTCTTGCAGTTGGACTTTAGATTACATGGAAATTTAATGCTCCTCTATTTAAATGGAATACTCCATTTAAGTAACTAAATAAGCTACGCACACACACACACACACCCACACACCCTTTATCAACGGAGTTGATTTGTGAGTTCAGTCTCTCGTAAAAGGAAAATCAATCTCACAGTGGTTCTACAAATATCATTAATCTTTCTCACACTCTTCTCCAGGCTTCTGGTGGAGAAGAAAAACAATCAGAAAAAAGAAATCAAAGGATCAAAGAATCTCATGCCAAAGAACGCTACCCTGTTAATGGTAAAGCACTTTTGTTTTTAATGAAAAATAAAAAGTGATTTTAGACATTTAGAGAACCTTTTTTTTTTAGTTTGGCATCTAACTTTTTTAATACATTGGTAAAATATGGTACAGTGCTTGTTAAATGAGATCTAATATGGCTTTTGAAACCTGGCTGATTATTAAGCATGACACTTCAGTTGGCTTGCCAATCATGGGCTGAGGAGGGTTTATGTATTTATTTATTAAGATTTCAACTTTTCCCATTTAGTACTGGAATGTTGGACTTATTTTCCGTATGTAGGATAGACTGAAATATGATATGCAAATCCCTTTTGGCCACGGTTTATAAAGCATTACTCTGGTAATAACCATGCCGTCCTTTACAGTGTCAGCATCCACATTTTGACTTCATCAGATAATGTGTTAAACAGAGCACACGTTGTGTAAAAGTTCCTCCTGAAAGAATCCATGAAACAAAGCTAAAGTTATTAAAGCAGAAACTGATGCCATGCAAGGCTTCATTTTATTCAAAAATAAAATTGATTAAAAAAAAGGAACAAAAATGTTTATTTGTGGTTAGGCTGATTAATAGTAGTTTTTTAAGTTATACATTTCTTAAACATGAAACACAATCCACTGTGAGAATAATCGGTTTCAAAGCAGCCAAAACAGACTCTGGATGTTACCGAGCCCTGAATCAATGACAGACCCAGATAAATGTGTTTGTATTTATTTCGTCTTGTTGTTTGCAGAGCTGACTCCCTGCTGAGAGCCAGTCGTTCCATCTGAGGGCAGTGACTAGTGCCAATTCAACACATAGCTTCACGTCACAGCACCATAAATTTCCACTGCAACTCCTATTGAAGTGCCTCAGCAGCACCGAAACCCCAGTCTTGGCTACCACCACACACAAACACACTCAACCTCTTCAAAGCTCTGCCATAAATATTGATCTCCATGGATTATTAGTAAACAAGAATGCTCTGCTTGTTTCGTCTTTTATTCTCTCCCTAAGGACAAGTGGAATAAAGAGAAACTCACAAGTAGTCGAACCTTCATGGGTTATAGAGTCAGAGAGCTGTAACATTTGAAGTTTCATTATTTCAAAGTTCTGTTTTAAGGAATGAAGAGGCTGTTTTAACGTCATCAGCTGTGGTCTGTCTTTTTGAGCATCTTTGTGGAACCACTTTGGTATTCCATGCTGGCGCTGACTTCAAAGCAAGAATACCCATTTCATACTCAAACCAAATTTGTCAGGGCAGCATTAGACTGAGGATAGAAGAGGTTGAGAGGGAGGCCTTCTCATTTAGAGCAGTGTTTTAATGGTCTATCTTACCACTGGTTAACTATCTCCATATAAATGTCAATTCTGCTACATGGCATATTTCTCCTTCTCTTCTGAGCATCAGTCTCTTCCTGTTTCATGCTCTGTTCTATATATCTCTTGTTTTGTGACTTATTTTTTCTTGCATGTTCCCTTCTGTTCTACCACAAAACACCCCTTTGCTGTCTTAAAAACGGTGCTGCCTCGGCACATTAGTGTTTGCCAAATTGCTTCCGCATGAAAATTCCTTAATTGTGGTAATTCAGTGGCAGAGGGAACGGTGGTTTGAGTGTGTAGAGAACATATGTCATTGCTTTAGTGGAGAGACAAAAAGGCAGCACCTGGAGGGGATGGAAATTATGAAAACGAGACCCCCAGCTTGTGCTACCACCAGCACTTACACTCCATTACTGTCTTTATGCCATGCCATGACATGACTGGTACAGGCAGTGAATAGGACTTGATACACAAATAATGCAACTTTTGTTCAGTTTGGTGAATGCAGTTTGTCTCGCCTGTTATCAGTAAGGGGATCTCATTACTCACTACATGAGTGTTCACTTGTTTCTGCTTTGACTGAACTTTATCAATATTGATAATTTGATTTTTAAAACGTAAGTTTTGTGTGTACAAGTTAACTTCGGCATCTTTTGAATAAATTAGACTTATTTAAACTTGTGCATTGAGCTTGTACGTAGTGATTTTTTAAATTTCTTCTAATATAAATGGCCCAATCTTCTCATTTGTACAAAAAAACAGTTGCTGATGTTTATCTGTTATTTTTTGCCTTTTATGTCCAAGTAAAATTAACTTTAAAAAAAGGTGTGTGATGTCAGATGCATTGTAACAAACTCTTCTAACAAGAAATCATACACATTTATTGCATTTTTCTTCATACATCCCCATTCCTGGAACGATATACAACATTGTGAAAGTTGTACTGAAGGTATCCACAGCAGATGTGTGTTTGACTGAAAAGGCTTTAGACTGTAGGACAAACCACTACTGGTTTTCCTTGTCTGTTTTCCTGTCCCACTCTCCCTGCATGTGTCTGTATTTCTGCTGTGTGTGTCAGTTCTGGGCAAGGTGCCAGCAGACCTGCTCCTACTTACTGCTTCTACTTCAGCCCCTCCTGACTTAGGAGAGACAGTTATTGTTTCTGCATCAGCACTTAATGGCTCAGCTGCCTGCTTTCAGGCTACCCAGCTTGTCTATGTCTACCTCTTTTCTGTCAGCCCCCTAGCTGCTGTGGGCCTAGTGCCAGACTGTGGGGTTGTAGTACTTTATCCTTCTTTGTCCTTTGGCCTGCACATCAGGGTTTGGCCATAGTGTCAACTAGTTGCCGTTCCATATAAAACAAGCCAATGAAACTATAACTCTGTAGAAAGTGTTGTGTTGAATTATAACATAGCTGGTATGTGTTGTACAGTACCAGTCATGTGGTTGTTACTTTGTAATCTGCTGTCTTAACACATTATGTTCATGTACCACTTACCTGTGTGGGGAGGCCAGGTATGGTTGTAAAATGGGTCATTCATCCATCCATCCATCCATCCATCCTCTTTACCCGTTTCATACTTTTTGAGTCACAGGGGTCACTGGTGCCCATGTCCAGCCATCACTGTGTGAGAGGTGGGGGACACCCTGGACACATTTGAATACCGGTAATATCTGCTTTAGCTGCAATAATGCAAGCTAGATCATGGCTACATGCTTGCAAACATATATACACGGTAATCTGGATGCACACAAACAATTTAGGTAGGCACCAAGTATATCCTCCTCATCTCATACAGTACTTGCATCATTGTGTTTAAACAAAGAGAATTCTGAATCATGACATAATGTTTGATTTTTTTTTTTTTTTGTATGTGTGACTGATGTTCTTGTACAGTTTCTCTAAAACTGCCCAGTGTCCACAACCTGCAAGCCTGTTCCCTCTGATTTAGGGTTGATTTGATGAATCCTAAATACCAGTTTAGATAGCACCATGACTTCTCCGTGTAGTTCTTGAGTTCTCATCTGAAAGTCTCTAGTTTAATACACTGTCCAAATATATGTATAAAAAATCACAGTATCAACAGGAGAGACAAAATATATTTTCATATGATGGGCTTATTCCAAAAATGCAAGTATTCTTGCTGTTTTCAAAAGCTCGGGAGATGTGCAGAAAATATGTTAACATAGCTGCTGTTGTGGTTGCTCATTGCATTTGGCAGTTTGCTTGTCATTTTCACTTTATTGCATTATTGCAGTTTTTGTGCCAGCAGTAAGGGCTGGAAGACAGCTGTCTGGTAGTAAATGAAATGAAGAAGCAGAGTTTCTGATCTACTTGAAAAGGTCTGGCTTTAACAGTTCTTGCATTGAATCATATCCCCAAATATTGTTCAAAATGAATCCAATTCTTTAGTGTAAAGCTAATGACAATAGATGAGCATCACACTGTAATTTTTATAGGACTTTTTTTTTGCAGCTAAGCCTATACCATATAAAAAGGTGATTGCATAATTATTGTTTTATATTATGCTAATCACTCCAGTTGCAATAAATTCACATTTTCCCAATGTTTGCCTTTTTTTCTTGTCATCACGTTACCCTCAACATTGTGCTATTTAGCATCTCAGCTACTATTTTCTAAACTAGATGTGGACATGAAGGGTACGCATAGTTGAATCAAATGGTCAACAATATTATTGGTGGTCAAAACTTAAATGCGTTACACTTTTTGATTAATTCTGCAGCCCTAATTGCAGTTTATTGATTAAGGATGGTGCAAAACCAGGTCTGCTTATGACAGTTGCAAGCAAACCTGATGTAACCCCCATAGTAACAGATGTTATGATTAACATTAGAGGACACTGTAGTTGGAGCTGTGTGCCGTGGGTCTTTGGGTTAAATTTTAATGTGGCATTTAAAAGTGCTACTTGTACTTTTGCTCAGAACGAGAAGTTTTAGGAGCTAAGTAATACTGAGCAATACAGCGGTTCAGTATACTTTGTTTTAATAACAAGCTAGGTACTAGCTTCTACTCTATCAAGGCAAATGTACTGTAGTTTTAAAAGTGTAGATGATGGAAGGGTTTGCTCTGCCAATCGTTGTACATTGTGTCGAACTACACTGCCTAACCAAAAAAAAAAAAAAAAAAAAAGTTGTCACCTGGATTTAGCTAAGCAAATAGTTACAAGCCTCCTATTGGCTAATTATTGCATGGGCAATTATCTTTCAGCTGGCAACAAGTTATTTAACCCCAACTGGTGCAATGAGTTGCTTCTCATTTCTTAAACAACCA
>JARVLU010001073.1:30256070-30266650 GCA_031762415.1 Simpsonichthys santanae | reverse complement strand
TACTTGCCCCCCCCCCCCCCCCCCCCCGCCAAAAAAAAAAAAAAATAAATAAATAAATAAATAAATAAATAAATAAATAGCTCTAGTCTCACTGTTTTACTGGGAAGATTTCTAGAATCTTGCCTGTTAAAGTTGCAACTTCTCAATTATTTTCACTGTATTAGAACTGAGGAACAGTTTTGACAATGCTTTGCATGTTCTTGGCTGTTCCGTAACTCAGATCATGTTTTAGAAGTTGCAGTTTATTTAGGAAGCAGTATGTTTCTAACTGCAGCTAGTGCCATAATTGGTAGAGAGCAATGTGCCAGCCTGTTGGGAGTGTTGAGTACAAGGCTTTGCTTCGTGTGTGAAGTGGGCCCCACACAAAATTTAAAAAGTTTAATAAAGTAGATGCGATTTTCTGCATTTTGGTGTGCTTTAACAGGTTGTTAAACACACATTTTTTCACATTTTAAACAATCCGCTTCTGTCTGGTTCCACGTCTGACTGTCCCTGCTCGTTGTTGTCCGACTCCACATGTGAAACCTCCAGTTGCCTGCCCTGCTGCTGCCTGTGAGCCCCTGCCTGCTCAGCACTTCACTCTTTTAGGGGTGAAGATTTCTTTAAGGATAGACACAGAAATGCTTCACTTGAAGAGGCAGATGTATGCTGTTGTGTTTAAAATTAGTGTTTATGTAATTATTTTCAGTTACGTATCCAGTATAAGTTTTATCTGTTCAAGGTAGTCAGATGTGTTCATAGCTTCATTATTAGTAAGACTGAGAGTTCCAAGCTGGATCCTAGCAAACAGTTACCGGAAGCACCCTGTCAAAATAAGAAAGTTCCCGGATTCATTTCCAGCAGGATCCGTCCCAAATTAAGCCCTGCTGTAAACCAAATTTCCTCCTCAAGGGACAATTAAGGTCTGAACTGGCAAGCTGAGAATGACTAACATGGCTCCTAATGTTAGTAAAATAACTTTGGTTCAAATTGAAAAATCTTTGTTGGTTTGTTTGGCTTTATATTGCAAAAATATTCAAAATTAGCTTTGTTGAACAATTGTTTAAAAATCTAAATTTAATGTTTTCAGGCTTTATTGTGAGGCTTTAATGACACACAGGCTGCTAAAATGAGCACACTTAATTATTATTAAAACATCTGGGTGATTTTTTTTTCTTTTTTCATCGAACACTGTTGTAACAGAAATTTGCCAAAGTAATTGTATATACAGTATACAGATTTCTAATAGCTCCACATGTATATAAACCTGATAAAATAAAATAAAAACTGACTCATAAATTGAGTTTGAATGGGCTAGAAAGTATGGCACAGCTTATTTACTGGTTGAAAAACTGGGGCTCGAAGTTCTTTCACTTCTATGAATTTAAAGCTAAAACATAGACTATGTTATTTTAGAATAGCTTTATGTAGCATTTTTTTCTGTTTATATGTAGAGGAGTGTAACTGATGTAGTTTTTGTCCTTTTGTCATTAATAATAACAAACTATTTCTATAGCATCTTCCAACAACGCCTTGCATTGACCAAGGTGCTTTACAAGATACAACAAATAAAAACAGGACACCATTAATCAGTGCAAATTAAAAATACAGCCCCAATAAAATGAGGTAAATTAGATAAAAAAATACTAAATACAAAAATACTAAAAGTTGAACATTAAAAGCCCTTTTAAATAAGTAAGTTTTCAGTCTTTGACCAGAACCAGATCAGAGATGACACGCAGCTCATGAGGAAGAGTATTCCAGGCTGTTAGGCCTACAACAGAAAAGTCCGGTCCCCCCATTGTTTGCACCTTGAGCGAGGCACCTCCAACAGATATTGACCGGCAGACAGTAAAGCTTTACTGGGCTGGTGGACTTTCAAAAGTTCTGAAACATAGGGTGGTGCAAGGTCATTCAAAGCTTTAAAAACAAACAGCAGCAGCTTGAACTGTATCCTAAACTGAACCGGGAGCCAGTGCATGAAGAAAGGACTGGAGTGATGTGTTCATATTAACATGTGTTAGTCAACAAGCGACGAGCAGTATGGGAGTCATCAGATGGTGATTACGAACCATAGTTTTGTGTAGTTGCAAACTCATGTTTATGTTTTGTCACTACATTAGTGCACAAGTATAATGATGTCTATACTGTGGACAGTATTACTGGTTGACAGAAAACAGTTGTTCACAAGTTACATCTTTCACGTGGAATTGTTTTTAACCTGGGACTTGCAGTCATTCACTATCACCAAGTGTTACTCATTCATCTGACATCTGGTAGTGGATTTGTATCATTTGGCAATTTATTCAAATAGTCTTGTAATAGTTTCTAAGACGAGAAGTACTCAGCCTTGTTTATGATTCCAATGCTACTGTAAATTATTAGTAACACTTAAGAAGTTAAGTGGGGGATGGGATTTCTAGGCAGTAACTGGCTAGCTGAATGACTTCTTCACAATGCTTGTGCTGTTAATGCTGACAGATTGAAAAGACCAAGGGGTCTTTAGACGGGACCAGTAAGCCCAAGCAAAGGTTGTAAAGGTTAGAAGATGTGTGATGAGCTGAGATTTAAGCTGAAATGTGGGACTGGCAGAAGTCTGCAGGTGTTTCCCAACACCACCACTACACACACACACACGGCCTTCACTGCCTTTCATTAGCTGAGGGACCAACGAGTCGGGTGGGCTTGTGATCATAGAGAAGACAAAGAAAAAGAGGGAGAGGAATAGCATGTGTTTTCCCTAGGCGCACCAACAGCTGTGCGAGAATGATTTATGCCTTTTCTCAGAACTCTGGGATCTCAAAATGTTACATTTAATCAAGCACACTGAGAGCAGAGCAAAACTTAAAGATGTCCTCTATAAACCCTTCCAGTGTTGATCTCTTTACCATACTGGCAGATCTGTGGGAACGAGGGAACAAAGTTATCTTTAATCTCAATTTAATATATTAAAGAGAATTATGAATGCTACATAAATAATTCAGTAAGAATTCTCATGGTACTTCTATACTAAACACGTTTAGTCATTTAATAGATTAATTTTAGAAACATATTTCTCGTCATTTAGCAGTTTAAATAAACTGAATAAACTGTTTCAAAGTGTTTTTATAATGTTCAAGATGTCAACTTTTGAATGTCTGCTTACTCCATTGTTAACAGTGACATATTTACTGTATTGTTTGTAAAAGACAATTTTCACTACTTACACATTGTTTGTTATTGTTTCTTTGGTGCCATATCCATACTGGCCATTATACGTCTACAGTAGTGTGCAATAGTTTGTGTGTCCCAAAGGACCAGGCCGCAGCGACCAGAAACAGGTGGTCTGTAGACCCAAAGACTAATGAGAGCAGGTGGGAATGAAGTGCCTTCTGACTTTGATCTGACCACTTCACACATGCACATAGAGTAGACAAACACAATTGCACTCATTGGTTAGTGCATTCACACGCAAGCAGATGCATGGAGACCGCACTGACACTATAGATGGGGTGTGAAATGATTTGAGATCTCCCTTAGTAGGCTCCTCCATTACAATCTTTCAGAAGCCTGTCACACTTTCATATGTCCATTTATCATGCTTTTTTTTTTTCGTTCCTTTGTGTGTTTGCTCCCTTCATAGAGTGGTAAATCAACAGTCTGGCTTTGTTTCAGGCAGCAGCTTGATGGCTTGAAGCTGCTGCCTCAACTTTTTCCTGTTGAGAAATCTCCTGTAGACAAAATGGCATTAAAGTACATTTCTTGTATGTTTTTGAAAACTCCCAGCAAAAAGCAATTTGTTAAACTTGTGCGCAAAGTTGAGATCCTTGCATAGTCTTGCTGAACATGTGAAAGTAAAATACCTGCTTTAGCTACTACTCAGCTGTACATGCATATACCTGTCAGCCACATGGTAAAATATCTCTGCTAAATATTGAGTAGGTCCTCCTTCAGTCACTGAATCAGTTCTGTCAGAACATGCCATGCATAAGCAGCAGCTTATTTAAAAATCTTATTCATTTATTATTTTAAGTTGAATGATCTTGTCCTCATTTATGTCCAAATTGAACACAACATACTGTAGCTGTGTCATTAAGTCATTACGTTTTTTGTTCAAACATATTTACATGTTGTGTAAACCTGCTGTTGGGGTTTTTAGAGGACGCTGATGCTTAGAATACGTTTCTCTGTTTTCCCCCTGTTTCATGTTTTAATTTTATAGCACATCATCTGTGAAAGTTTTTGCATTGAAGTAGTGTTTATAAAAGTTCATAAATTCATGATTGAGTGGGGTTTGACCCCAGCACACATGTTGACTGTTGAGTTTTCCAGTAGATCTCAAAACGGTATAATACAATTCCACCTCCCACACAATGACACTGCAGAAGATACGCATCAGCTCATCATGGTCCTGCACAAAACGTAGTAAAGAGGATGGATGGATGGATTATTTTCGACTGAGTGGATATGAGTCATCCTCACTAGTTAAAATTTCCGATGCAGAAAAAGAATAAAAAGATGAATCAAGGCTTATCTTTGCTAGGTAACAGTCTGCTAAAAATTATTTTCAGGCAGAGTGTGAGAAAGAGCTTGATTTTAAACTGGTTAAAACCAATTAATGGTTAAAACTAAATTAAATGAGTTAATTCAGTTCAATTTATTTTATTTGTGTAGCACCAAGTCACAACAGAAGTCATCCCAGGAAACTGTACAAAAACATTCCCATTCATCCACTTTACCCACTTCTTCCTTTATGGGTCACGAGGTTCACTGGCGCCCATGTCCAGCTATTACTGTGGAGAGACAGGGGACACCCTGGACGGGTCTCCAGTATGTCACAGGGACACATAGAGATAAATGAGACAACCAACCATTCACACTCTCACTCACACCTAGAGACAATTTAGAGTCACCAATCAACCTAACATGTATGTTTTTGTTCTGTGGGAGGAAACTGGAGTACCTGGAGAAAACCCATGCATGCACAGAGAACGTGCAAACTCCACCCAGAAAGGGACCCGGGCCGGGATTTGAACCAGCAACCTTCTCGCAGAGAGGCAATAGCACTACTGACTGTGCCACCGTGCTGCCCATTCACATGCATAAAAAAGTCAATAAGTTATCTAAAGAAGGAAGCTATAATTTAACCGGTTAAAGCCAGATGTGTATGAATTGTCACACAACTTGTTGAATAAGAGGCAGTGTAACATTTTACCAAATGTATCTATCTTGGAACAAATATTTAAGCCATCACTGAGTGCAAGACACTCAGAAGTAGTGTACTAACCAAACAAAGTTGTAACTGAGTTCAGTTGTCATTTCGGTGAGCTAGACATCATCAAGGACATTGCTGAATAAGTCTCAAATAAATTTCAGTGTGTTGATGTTGAACAGGTAGCTGTAAAATATTTGATTTGCCAAATGACAAACTTAATGCCAGATGAAGTGATTATGATTTTGGAGTATGCAGAAAGAGGCTTCCCTTCACTGCAAGTGCTCTAAAAGGGAGTGCCTATTTGGATCCACAACATGTGATTTTGCATTTTCACAGATGACGATAAACAAATCAAAGAACAGTATAGGAGCTTCTTCCATGACAGTCTACCTCAGAATAGCTACATTCAGTTAGGGGTCAAAGAACCTGTAGAGAGTATGTATGCATACTTAGCAGACAGTATATATGCCTGTGTGAACATTACTGTAAAATGTTACTGCCACTCATCATGTTTCAACAATCTGCATTTGTGCATGTGCGTGTGTTTGAAGTAAGGCAGATAATGTGGAGATTAGACCCAAGGGAACCCGCTCAGAGCTAGTTATTGAGGTCAATCATGGCCCATTACTAGAGCTGTTCATCTGTGAAGTGTTGGGCTACTTAGGCCACTCTCACAGAGCTTAAGGCCTGACTGGAGTGTGAGGCTGAGGGACATGCACAGAGACGAACGGGGGTTTAAAGAAGTGAAAGCTGAGGCTGAAGGTAGGAAAGGGTTTAAGTGACTGGGTATAAAGCTGCTGCTACATTAGCCTCTTACATGATATCACAGCTCTCATGAGACTTTTTGACACAGGCACATTTACTTCACTTTAAGAATTATAGTCTCTGCATTTTCAGTACAGTATTTGGATCATTCGTGGGTCTAACTATTTCTAAGTCTAATGATACACAGATTCTCCCTGTAATGAAATTGTTCAACACCATAAACAATACTGAAATGAAAGTAATTGACAACAACTGAGGAGTAACAAACCTGTAGTCAGTAATTCAAAAGCAAGACATCATAATAGAAACTGAATGGTAAAACAACTTTAGCTTAATCTAGGAGTCAAATTATCCTGCTTTTGTTTGCAGTAAAATATCTCATGCACTACTTGGCAGATTTAAATGAAACTGTCAGAAATAATTAAATACACAACTTCAGCTGAGTAACTTTTGGAGCCAAGCTGATCCATTAGAAAACTCAAAAATGGCCATAACTGTTGATTTACAGATACCGAGTTAAAATTTGTTGTGGTAGTGTCATTCACAACGTTTAATCCAAGTCCTACTCATTATACAAGATCTTAACTTCTATCTGTATTAACAATTAGAGCCAAGTATGAATGAATGTTAGCAAAATATTTCATGAACCACTTGATAAATTTTCATAAAACCTTGCATGTATTAAAGTGTACATCTACAACTGAGATGTACACCTTTGGAGTTGATCCAATGCAAAATGGCCATGCCAGCTATCAATATTAGACATCTAAATAACTAGAACTCGGTTTTACAAATATTGAACTAAAATTTAATGTGATAGTTGCTGAGAGTCATTCACAACAATTTGTGTGACAACTCACAATTATCACATTGTATACAACTTTTTTTAACAAGGTTTGACAAAAAAAATAAATAAAATAAAATAAAACTTACCAGTACTCTGTCGTGTTGCATGCTCAATAGTTAGTTTCTTTCAGCTACTCCCTTCTTCAGGGGTCACCAGTAAGGGAACTCGCATGAAAGATTTGGCAATTTTTTTTTAACACCAGATGCCCTTCCTGACACAACCTGGGTTTGAACCTGCAACCTTAGTCTTACAAGACCACAGCACTGACCACAGAGCTACTGCAACCTCTCTACATGCTCAATAATCCATCCATCCATCCATTATCTTTACCTGCTTCTTCCTTTTGGGGTCGCGAGGGTCACTGGTGCCTATGTCCAGCAGTCACTGTGTGAGAGGCAGGGGACACACTGGACAGGTCTCTAGTCCATCACAGGGACACATAGACACATAAGACAAACCATTCAAGCTCTCATTCACACCTAGACACAATTTAGAGTTACTAATCAGTCTAACATGCATGTTTTTGGTCTGTGGGATGAAACAGGACCCAGAGAAAGCCCACGCATGCTTAGAGAGAACATGCAAACTCCACCTAGAAAGGTTCCCGGTCATAATTTGAACCGGCGATCTTCTTGCTGAGAGGCAGCAGTTCTACCAACTGAGCAACTGTGCTGCCCCTTGCTCAATGATCCAGGTAGATAAATCTAACAAGGTTAAGTCAGGTCCTCTGGATGGGTTCTTCTTTGTTGAAATGTTTAATCTTTTATCCAAAGACTTCTTCAGTCTAAAGAGAGCTGCGAGCAATTTACCTGTTTGTAAGATTTATTAGAGTACTTGCAACTCTTTAGACTGAATAAGTCTTTTGGCTAAAAGACGAAACATTTCAAAGTAAAAGATGAACCCATCCAGAGGACCTGACTCAACCTCGTTAGATATAACTCTGTCATTTTTCAGTATATATTTTGCTTCTTCTTTCAGCTGTTTCCTTCTTCAGGGGTCTCCACAGCAAACTAACTCGCACAAAGATGTGGCAATTATTTTTATGCAGAATGTCCTTCCTGACTCAACCACTGAGCTACCACAACCCTCTGTGTGGAGCAGGGAGCTGCTATCTAGGATGCCCAGGGGAGTAACGGATGGGGGTTAAAGACCTTGCTCAAAGGCCCAGAGTAGGAAAGATGAGGGTGGAAGCAGGTGAGGGTGCTTCACCTATCCCACCCACATTTTGATGTTGTCTGTACCGGGAGTTGAACCGGCGATCTTCCGATCACAGGCCCACCTTCTCTATCCTCTGTGCCACCACTCCCTCATTTCTCATAAGATTATAGCCTTTAAATCTGGCATGAAAGCTGATGGATAATTTGCATTTTTTAAGGAAGGCTAGGTATTTTTAATGTAATTCCTGTCAGTGAACTGACAGATGAACGGACACTGATTGCTGTTTCAATATAATCATAATTTCCCATCCCACCCTTTTTTTTTTTTTTTTTTTTTGTGGAGAACTAACCACACAAAATCAATATCTTGTAAACAAAAAGAAAGTTCTCTGTCAGCCATAAAAAATGTGAACAAATGAGTCAGAAAGAGATGAAAACTTGTCATTTTAGTGGCAAAATGGGTCACAGCATTTTAACTTTAAAGCTGCGCTCTAATCATGGAGGTGCCAAAAAGAATCAGGCAATCAGCCTGTTTTATACTGCATAAATGTTGAACTGATAGTTGCTAATACGTTCTATTTAGATGATCTTTGCAGATAACTACCTGCATCAACTGTTTTGTCACAGTTCGTATGTTCATTGTGAATGATGAAGACGCGGTACTTAGTTAGATACAGAGCACACCATTTCAGAATCAACATGTTTCACTTTAGAATCAAACGTATTTAAAGTTTTAGAGTAATTAAAGATGAGATAAAAACCAAGGGTAGTTAGTGTGGTTTTTACAACCCTTTAAAGCAGAAATGCAGAACACGTGTATATTCTGAGAGTGTGAAAGGAGATGTTTCCAAGCTTTTTACCCTTTATCCAGCTTTGGACAGAGTAGCAGGGATGGAGGAGGGCAATTTACTTAACCTTATCTAATTGAATGTTGTCGCTGGATCAAAGGTCGCCACATTCCACAAAGTCAGATCAAACATCACACAGCAACATCAAAACAATTGGCTTCCCTGCATCAGTTAATCGGGGTTTAGAGGTTTATTCTCACAAATTGGAGACAATAGTGTGCAGACTGGCTGAGGGGCCTGAACAACATTTAGTTATGCACAGTTGAACTAGAATTTAGATTTTAGTTTTCATTGCCACATCTTTTTTTAGCAGTAATATTTTAATGTTTTTTGTAGCTTCAGTGTATACTATACAGATGTGTTGCACCATGCAGTAGTTCTGAAGTTGTCTTGTGATGGGGAATTTCTTTGTCTTTTACAACTTGCCATATTTGCTGACACAGACAAACATCAGTTTGTGGTGGCCCCCTGTTCATCACGCCACTCAGTTTGTCAGTGTCTGTCTGTGAGCCAAGCTTCTGTCTTTCATCTCTCATTACTGCTGTTCCAGCCAGTAAGATCAATCACAACCCTCCTCACATTATTAAAAGTTGGTTACTGATTCATAATCTGCCAGTGTCTGAGTCGTGCACAGGCTAACCAGGGTTCATACAGATGCCGAAGAGGCAGAGCAAAGCGAGCTATGTGGAGTTCTGTACCAGTAGCCAAACCAATATGTGTCTCCTTGCTTGAGTGCCCATCAGAAAACATGTTGTGGGCGTGGGAAGGGTGATGAGAGCCTATTAGCTTCTTCACAGCTCAGCTGCCGCAGCATGCCTTCTCCGTTTTACCAAGACCTCATATTGCCTCTTTCCCCCATCAGAGTCTCTCCTCCACCTCAACTTCCCTTCTATTCTGTGCTTCATCCACATTTTCCCAGGCCACATTGTTGAGCTAATCAGTCTGTGTGCACTCTGTGGGCAACGCTTTACCACACAGAATCACAGCAGCACCAGCTACACTGAAACCTATAGGATATATACAGCACCGTGATTATGGTGAAAAGGGTATTAAAAAGAAAAAAAGAGTTTACATACAGTGAGTAAGAGAGTGTATGATCTCTGAAATGTCCTTTGATGCTTAAGTGTCGATTAATTCTGGGGGACTGTAAAAACATGCAATTAATTAAGCTAACGGCTGTTATGTGAAGGGAGTCTGTCACAGTGGTAGCAGCACGAAGGATTTCTCACAAGTTTCACTGAGTAAAAAGGAAAGTAATTAACAGAATCATTCGATAAGAACCAGACTGAGGGAGTTGGAGATGGGCTCATTCAAGACTGGAATGTAGCACACGGTACATAACATGACTTCATTCTCAGAACCTTTCACTCACCCACCAGATGAGTCTTGTTACTGACAACTAGCGCCTCTGTGGACCTTTTCAGGGTTTCACATGCTCAGGGGAGCGTTTACAGTTAGCAAAAAGCTGGCTTTACTATAATTTGTCTCAGGGCATTAGAATATAATAATGGTAGAATATGTTAGTAAGTTGTTTCAAATTAAGAGCAAAAACTTCCTGTTTTATTCTTTTGCTTTAAACTATAACCATTCATTCATTCATTCATTCATTCATTCATTCATTCATTCAACCTTTATTTAGACAAATAAATCACAGTGAGCCTCGAACACTCATTTACAAGTGAGACCTGCTTACACGGACAAAAAGTAATGAAAGTGACACGTGTGTGTGTGTGTGTGTGTGTGTGTGTGTGTGTGTGTGTGTGTGTGTGTGTGTGTGTGTGTGTGTGTGT
>JARVLU010001073.1:30115205-30131204 GCA_031762415.1 Simpsonichthys santanae | reverse complement strand
GTCCCCAAACACACCCCCCACAGAACCAGGGGGGGGGATGTCCGGTTCGGACCTGTAATTACTGTTAATTCGTCGGGTCAGATAGGGTTTGGAAATGATGGATATGGACTGGGGCCGGGTCTGATTTTTTGGGCCTGAATGCAACTTGTGCAACCTTATTGTTTTATACATTCTACCTATTTTATGCCAAAACTCAGGAGCTTGCAGTGCAATAGACTTAATGTAAGCAACATTTTAAATATGTCAGATCTGCAGGCATCCCCATTTGCAGCACTTTGTTCTCTAGATGATGGGAATGTTTAAATGAAAACAGCTCTCTTTTCTATCTTACATTAGTCCAGTCAGCAGACCTGAGTTCTCTGGTACCACAAACTACAGCCAAGTCATGGCCTGTCCACTTCTCACACTCCTGTCCTCTTCCAATCTCCTGTTCTTGTAACCTTTCACCAGTAAACACTTTTCTTTCTGGGACCCACAGTGCAGTTACCTCATTGAAACTCATATTTTGTTTCTTGTTGTGCACTGCAGGGACCAAAAAGATAAAGTTTGAAACTCATTTCAAGCTTCACACCCCAAAACATAGAGGAGCAACATATCTGTGCAATGAGGTCATCTTAGTCCAGTTATCTTTGGTTTTGCTCCGTGAGATCAGTAGAGTGGCGTTGGCTTTTTCTCTAAATATCCTGTTGCAAAGTTGTGTACTGATTGTTTTTTACTCATCTTTGTAAATAAATAAATTAAATAAATGATCTTGCTCAATAAAAATCACCATGTGTCACTCAACCAAAACAAGCCAGTGAAAACAAAAGGGTGTAAAGCAGCAATTTAAATAATCAGATGTCTGAGCAGCTTAGACCACAGATCATTTTAAATTGCACTGGTCCACAGATTTGGGTCCACCCCTGTTTTTCAGGCTGCTCTGGGAATGTTCATACATAACTGATTTGTGGACCTCACCATACTGGCGAGGGTGTAAAGGTTCAGCTAGACAGACGACGTAGTGCTATACCATTAAGACACTAAAAACAGGAAGTAAACCAGATCCTATTCTTTGATGTTCTTGTCTGTTTACTGGTAATGACTTTGCTTTGAGGTATTATTGTGTTTTTGATCTACATTGGTACTCATCAATGCTGTTCTCACCAAGTCTGGCTAAGTTTATTATCAAGGACTAATAATACAATTCCCTACCACAAAGGCTTTTCTGACAATTGACCCGGTCATTTTCAGACCATTCAGTAACTTTGGATTCGTAGAGTCCCCTCAGAGCCTTGTTCACCGTTCATTATTCTGGCATTATCCATGTCCAGGTTGTTATGTCAGTAGCTCAGGTTTGACTCTTTCCTCTCAGTTTAGCATGGCTCCACCTTCTATGCTCACAAGCTGTTATTGTTGCAACAACTTTCTGTAAGATTCATATATTTGTACCTGCAGTACAAATACAGCGTAACAACAGTAACCCTGTACCAAGTTCTATACCCCAGACTCATACATACTCACATGTATACTTTAGATTTTAGAGCTCTTTGGATTTAATGACCAGGCTTGTCTCATCTGTATTGTCTGGAGCCAAACAACTGGACCTGATGGCCTGTCCTCATGATTCTGGTATGATCTGTGTCCCAGCTGACTTGTCCCCCAGGCAGTCACACACTCACACAGGCCAACGGTACTAATTTGCAGTTGTAAATCAATCTCTCCCGGTTTTGCTCTTGAGTTCCTCTGAGAGCTTACTGGACATGAGATAATCTTGACAGGAGGCAGATGGTTAAAGAAAGACAAACTGTGGGATTGAAGAGTGAAAGACTGATGAAAGAATAGAAAGGAAACCATGAGCAACTTCTCTTGAAAAAGCTGAGAGAGCTTGTAAAGTGAAGAACAGGGGCAGTGCATCTGTTGGACGCACATTTGACATGTACAGTTTGGATTAGGACAGAGCACTGCAGTGGCAGTTCAGCCAAACATTTGTCTGCTGGCTGTCTTTTGTGCTTCTCCCACTCGATTCATTGTGCTTGTACTTTTTTCTGCAAATTATCAAATATGCATGTTTACAAAGGCTAACGCACTTAACCTAAAGTTATCCAATGTTACATTCCATACATAAACATAAAGTTTGAAAAAAGTATTCTAAATGGATGCAGAAGATGCTGTTTTAACTTGAGCTAAAACATGGAGGCTTACCCAGAGCTAAAGGCTAACTTTAATCTCGTGTTTGTGCAACCATGTGTGAAAGAAGACTGTCTAATATGTGCAAACTTGACCCATTCAAACACTGTACACCACATAATGTTGAGAAACTTTTGAATGTGTCACTTTTCACTGTAAAGTACTCATGTAGTGTTTTTACACTAAAATATAAACTTAGGGTCGGATCACTCTTCCTCACCACTCCTCTTCTTTTCTCCACTTTCATTAGTTCTTTGTCTTTGCTGTCAGTCACAGCTGTAACACTTATTAAAAGACTAGACTGAGACGTCACATGTTTCAAACCTGCTGTCTTCGAACACTTAGAAAAATTTCATACACATGCATGCCGAGTCCAATTCACACGCACGCACGCACGCACGCACGCACGCACGCACGCACGCACGCACGCACACACACACACACACACACACACACACACACACTGTGGTGAACTGTTTCTTAAAGCCCGCTGTCTGTTGGACCTCTCAGTCCAGTTTTTATCTTTCATCTCGATCATACCATCACACCCCAGCAGTTACCAGCCAATATAAAACACTGAAATAATTCAGACAATTTCTCTTTTTTTCCCCTTTTATTCTTAGTGTGGTAAAATAACAATAAATACATTCATGATACAGATGGATGGAATAAGTCATAGTAAAGAGAAGACATTACGATCATCTGTATAACTTTGCACAAGCTTAATATCTTACACAAACATGCACATTATCCCCACCCTGCTGTTTTTCAGGGCTTTAGTGTGGTGTGGTGTGGATGGTTGAAATATCTAGCTGCTCGGTACAGGATGAAGCCTGGCTGATGGAAATCCTTTTGGTTAGTGTGGTTTGCAAGGAGAGGGGCGTAAAAAGCCCCCTGGATTTGGAAAGGACTTTTTAAGTGCCTACAAGGAATATTCCTAATTTGAATAAATTGTAATTTACCTCAGCAGCTGGCTTCCAGCAGAATGCTCCCTTCCTCTTTTTTTAAATGTGTACTTGCTATGTCTCCATCTACATCCTGGTGGTGCATGTGTGCATGTTTGTTTAGTGTTGGTGTGCATCACTGTGGTTTACAGGGGTAATAGGTTGGAGAGAGCGGATAAGACTATTAGTTTGTGGTCACTCCGACCATGTTCACGACAGGCAGGTCAAGGAGATTGTTGTTTTAAGTGTGTGACAGAGATGTGAGAGGGAAAATAGGTTGAACATAATTGAAGCTGTCTGAGGCTTTGTGTGGATATTTATGTATGAGGAGTTGGGTAAAGTGTACATATTTTTTTTTTTGTACTAACTGCAGCCTTATCCCAGTATAACTAACTACAGGCATGATTTGATATTTGACACTTATGATTCATGGCTAAAATATTTAGATATAGCCTTTTTGTTTTTAGCAGCAGACAACCATAATAAAAAAAGGAATTAAAAATAAATTTAAAAAAGCAGTTAGACATCTACTCTGTCCATGTTTTTTTTTATTTTTTTTTTTTGGGGGGTTGTTTTTTAAACCATGTCCTGGATGACTGAGAACATAACCAGCATGTAGTGGGCAGTAATGTCTTTACAAATGGTTTGATGGATTGTATTGAAACTTTCAGAAAGGAGACATTGTACATCTACTGCTGGAGTTAACCCAGTTCAGAGTGACTGTCGTACCTTATAAATCTTATCAGACATGTAAATGACTGTAGCTCAGCCAGTTTTACAAATATTGAGCTAAGATTGATTGTGGTAGTAACCAAGTCATCCACAGCACACACACTCAGAGCTAATGCATATAGAAGGATGTGGCATGAAATTACAGATATTGTCACTCACAAGCATTGACCAAAACTGATATAATTATGACACAATTTAATTGAGAGCCACCTAATTTAAAACTCTGGCTTAAAATGCAGCATTTTGTCAATGAATTCTGGGCCTTTAATTCTTATTTCTTTGTCTTTGTTTTGTTTAACTTTTTACTGTCTGATTTCATTTTATAAGAAACACTGCCCTCAAGTGAAGTGGTTTAGTCATTCTTTTTCACCTGTGATTGTAGCTTCAACTACAGAAGTTTGAGCTGATCCTGAAGGAAGTAATTAGCTGTAATCAGATTAACATATTTATTGAATGATGCAAAAGACTAAAAGAAAATTGGTAATGAGCTGCTTTCCATTTTGATTTGTGTAGAATTTAAAATGTCCTTGTGTTTGTCCTGACAGCCAAGGTAAGCAGCACAAGAAGTGCTTGCATCACCTCATGCTGGTGAAGATTCTCAGTCATCCGGGACATGATAAAATTAAAAAAGATTCAATACAGATACAACAAATAAAGCCCAGTTGTTTCTGTATTGAACCTTTTTTGATTGCATCACCTCATGTTTGTGCTGAGAGAAATGTCTCAGTGGTCCTCCATTCTGGTTCTCAAGAGCCACTATCATGCATGTTTTAGTTGTTTTCCAGTAAGTCTTCAAGTTCTGCTGAAGCTTGTTAGTCACTCATTCATTCACATCAGGTGTGATGATGCAGTGAAACGTCTAAAACATGCAGAGTCATGGCCCTTGAGGACCACTGGTCTAGATGGTAATGTTAGGTGTACATTCTATGAGCTACCTGTCTCAAAGTTGAAAGTTGTAAGGACATGAAATGATGATGCATAAAGACATTTATTAATTGTTCATCAGTTGAAACTATGTCTTATGTTAACAAGATTCAAACTGAGTGTAAATAAATGATTCAGCAGCTAAATCGCTGCTCAGAGGCTCTATTCAATTCTCTCCGGGTGTTGGATGTTGTAGGTGTGGATGTAGAGGACACCTGTCTCTCTCCTGGTGTTGAATGTTGAAGGTGTGGATGTAGAGGACACCTATCTCTCTCCTGGTATTGGATGTTGTAGGTGTGGATGTAGAGGACACTGGCCTCTCTCCTGGTGTTGGATGTTGTAGGTGTGAATATAGAGGACACCGGCCTCTCTCCTGGTGTTGGATGTTGTAGGTGTGGATGTAGAGGACACCGGCCTCTCTCCTGGAGTTTGATGTTGTAGGTGTGGATGTAGAGGACACCGGCCTCTCTCCTGGTATTGGATGTTGTAGGTGTGGATGTAGAGGACACGGCCTCTCTCCTGGAGTTGGATGTTGTAGGTGTGGATGTAGAAGACACCTATCTCTCTCCTGGTATTGGATGTTGTAGGTGTGGATGTAGAGGACACCTGTCTCTCACCTAGTGTTGGATGTTGTAGGTTGGGATGTAGAGGACACCTATCTCTCTCCTGGAGTTGGATGTTGTAGGTGGGGATGTAGAGGACACCTATCTCTCTCCTGGAGTTGGATGTTGTAGGTGGGGATGTAGAGGACACCTGTCTCTCTCCTAGTGTTGGATGTTGTAGGTTGGGATGTAGAGGACACCGGCCTCTCTCCTGGTGTTGGATGTTGTGGGTGTGGATGTAGAGGACACCTGTCTCTCTCCTAGTGTTGGATGTTGTAGGTGGGGATGTATAGGACACCTGTCTCTCTCCTGGTGTTGGATGTTGTAGATGTGGATGTAGAGGACACCTGTCTCTCTCCTGGTGTTGGATGTTGTAGGTGTGGATGTAGAGGACACCGGCCTCTCTCCTGGTGTTGGATGTTGTAGGTGGGGATGTAGGGGACACCGGCCTCTCTCCTGGTGTTGGATGTGTGTAGCACAGTGAAGCCAGAGACAACCTGAAGAGAGGCATCAGGAGGTCTAAGTCAGACTACAGGAGGAGGATTGATGACCTTTTGAACTCCAACAAATACAGGCATATGTGGCAGGGAATACAGCATCTCACTAACTTTAAGATGAGCCTGGACGGGATTGAAGGTGAAGTGAGGGTATGAGTCTGCCTACAGGCACAAAGTGGAACAACTGACTGCTTTGTGCAGGGGCAACAACCTGTTCCTCAACACATCAAAGACTGAAGAGCTGATCACTGACTTCAGGATCAATGATCAGCTTACCAAAAGGATTACCAAAGGATATCTGCTGGGCGATATCTCGATATTTTTTAAATATTGAGATAATTTTTTTTGGAGATATAAGTTCAGACTATCCCGATATAAACAATATAGTTTTATACTTGGAAGTCCTGCCGTCTCTTTCTTCCAGGCGGCTCCCCTCCTTCTACACACACAGCCGTCTGCTGCGCTCCTCCTCCCCTTCCTGCTTTTTCAGTGTGGGCGGGCAGAAGGAGACATTTAGTAAACACAGCAGAGCTTGTGAAACTACAGCTAGACGATAGACACGTCTTCTTATTTGAAATGGTGCAGAGTTCATTTTGCCGTGCTGTGTGCCTTTTTAGAGGAACAGAGAGAGGAAGCACAACATTAATAAAGAAGCAGTTTATCATATCGCTAAAGAAACGGTCCTTAGTGGCTAACAAGATGGCTAACGCTTTAGTAGCCATGTTGTTAGCCGCTAAGAACCGGGCGTGTCTTCAGCAGTATGACAAACTGCTGCTTTATTAATGTCACTTCCTCTCTCTGTTCCTCTAAAAGGCACACAGCACAGCTAAATGAACTCTTAACCATTTCAAATAAGAAGACGTGTCTGTCATCATCTAGCTGTAGCTTCAAGGTTAAAAGTAGAGTCTCACTTTACAGCAGCTTCACACAGGCTGACTAACGTGAAGGTGGCACAGCTGAATGCACTGTACTTATATATCGCCTTTCTATCTTATCAAAACACTCAAAGCTCTACTACACAGTCTGTGCCTCATTTACCCATTCATGCCCTCTACTAGATCTCTACAAAGAATAATCAGAGCTTTATCACATTCATACTCTGATGGGACACACATCAGACGCAATGAGGGTTCAGTGTCTTGCCCAGAAACCCTTCGGCATGTGACTGCTGGTGGAATTGAACCCCCAGCTCTCCCATTGGAGGACGACTGCTCTAACCTCAACCACAGCTGCCACAGCTGAAGAGGGTTATTATTTAATATATGTAAACTGACATCTAAAAAATAAACAATTTAATACGTATATGTAAATAATTGATTTTTTTTAGGCATTTATTTTGTACAGTTACAGCTGTTAATAAATGGGCCTGTGCGACAATTGGGACAAAACTTTAACTCAAATATATTTTTGTTATTATTTTATGGAAAGAAAAATTATTGAGATATATCATATATCGCGATTTTTGTAAAAAATACAAATAAAAATTTTTTGAGACATTAATTTTGGTCCATATCGCCCAGCCCTACTTCAGGACGATGAAAATGGCGATCCACACCTGCTTATAAGCGGAGACAGTATGGAGAGAGTAGCTGACTACAATTTCCTGGGAGTCCATATTGAGGGGAACCTGACCTGGAGCGTGAACACCTCTGTGTTGCTGAAAAAGGCCCAATAGAGACTGTACTTCTTGAGAGTGCTCACAAGGAACATCACCCAGAGACTGCTGGTGTCTTTCTAACAATGTTCCATAGAGAGCATCTTAAAATACTGTATCAATATGTGATATTTTAGCTGCACAGTGGCTAAGAGAAAAGCGCTCCATAGAGTTATCAACATAGCCCCAAAGATTGTCGGCTGCCCTCTTCTGTAATTGGAAAGTCTACACAGTTGCTGCTGCATACGAAAATCCCACAACATCTTAAAGGACGAAGACTTTTGATGGACAACACAAATACAGAAACTCAGTGTCCATTGCCTGGGCATGGGTTACTGGGGCCCCACCCTGGAGTCAGGCATGGGGGAGGGGCTCATTAGTAAGTGCCTGGTGACCGGGTCTCTACCCATGGGGCCCAGTCAGGCTTAGCCCGAAGGAGCAACATGGCTTTGCCTTCATGTAGACCCACTACCTGCAGGAGGAACTATAAAAGTTGTGTGCATGATGTCATGGGCAGTAGCCGAAGGCTTTGACCTTAGCGATCTGACCCTGGCTTACCAAAGCTGGCTCTTGATAGATGGAACATAATGTCTCTGGTGGGGAAGGAGCCTGAGCTTGTGCACGAGGTTGAGAGGTACCGACTAGATATAATTGGGCTCACCTCAATGCACAGCATGGGCTTTGGAACTGATATCCTTGAGATGGACTGGACCTTATTCCACTCTGGAGTTTCCCATGGTGAGAGATGTCAAGCTGGTGTGGGTCTACTCTTAGCCCCCTGACTTGGTGTCTGTGTCTTAGAATTTTCCCCAGTAGATGAAAGGGTGGCTTCCCTGTCCTTTCAGGTGGGCGGACGGGCTCTGACTGTTGCTTGTGTCTATGTGCCAAATGGCATTTCAGAGTATCTGGCCTTCTTGGAGTCCTTGGCAGGGGTGCTGAAAGGTGCACCAGCTGGGGACTCCTTTATTCTGCTGGAGGATTTCAGTGCCACATGGGAAATGACAGTGTGACCTAGAAGGGTGTGACTGGGAGGAATGTCCTCTGATCTGAACTCGAGCAATGTTCTGTTGTTGGACATCTGTGCTAGTCATAGTTTGTTCATCACAAACACCATGTTTGAACATAAGGGAGTCCGTAAGTGCACTTTGTACCAGAACACTGTAGGTCGTAGATTGATGATTGACTTTGTAGTTGTCTCATCTTATTTGCAGCCATTTGTTTTGGACATTCAAGTGAAGAGAGGAGCTGAGCTGTCAACTGTTCACTGAGGGAAGATGCTAGACAGACCCAGTAGACCCAAATATGTAATGAGGGAGTTTGAGTGGACCATGTTCCAGACCTCAATTGTTGAGGTAGCTGCCTTGAGTTGTGGCCACAAGGTTGCCTGTGCTTCTCGCAGTGGCCATCCACAAACTTGGTCGTGGACACCCCCAGGTGAGGGAAGCTGTAAAGCCGAAGGAGTCATCCTATCAAGCCTTGTTGGCCAGTGGGACTCCAGAGGCAGCTGAGGAGAATCGGCGGGCCAAATGGTCTGCAGCCTTGGCAGTTGCTGTGGCTAAAGCTCGGATGTAGGAGTTCGATGAGACCTTGGATAGAGACTTTTGATCAGCTCTGAAGAGATTCTGGCAATCAGGTGGCTGAGGAGGGGGGGAAAGCACTTTACTAACACTGTGTTCAGTGAACGTGAGGTGCTGTTGACCTCAACCAATGATATCATCAGGAGGTAGAAGGAATACTTCTTGGACCTTCTCAATCCCACCATCACGTCTTCCCATGGAAGACGCTGAGTCAGGGGACTTTGGGGTTGGTCTGTCCATAACCGTGCCTGAGGTTACCAAGGTGCTTAAAAAAGCTATGTGGCAGCAGGGCTTCGGGAGAATGAGATTCACTCTGATTTCCTTGACGCTGGATGTTTTGGGGCTGTCTTGGTTGATACGCTTTTGCAACATTGCATGGACATCTGGGGCAGTGCCACTGGATTGGCAGACTGCGGTGGTGGTTTCCCTCTTCACAAAGGGGGACCGGAGGATGTGCTCCAATTACAGGGGTATCACTCTCCTTAGCTTCTATGGTAAAGCCTATTCCGGGTACTGGAGAAGTGAGTCCGATCATTGGTCGAGCCTCAGATCCAGGAGGAACGGGTTTTATCTTGGCAGTGGAACACTGGATCAGCTGTTTACCCTCACTAGAATCGTCATGGGGTCATGGGAGTTTGCTTATACAGTCTACATGTGTTTTATGGGCGTGGAGAAGGCTTTCACCAGTGTTCATTGAAGTACATTGTGGTGTGTGCTTTGTGAGTATGGGATTGGGGGCCCATTGCTATGGGCTGTTGGGTCCCTATACAAGTGGTGCAAGAGTTTGGTTCACATTGCTGGTAGTAAGTCAAACCCTTTCAGGATGGGAGTTGGACTCCACCAAAGTTTCCCATAGTCACCGATTCTATTCATAACTTTTATGGGCAGAATTTCTCAGTGCAACCAGGGGGCAGAGGAATTCTGGTTTGGTGGCCCCAGGATTCTTTCTCTGCTATTTGCAGATGATGTAGTCCTGCTGGCGTCATCATGCCGGGATTTTCACCTCTCACTGGAGCAGTTAGCAGTTGGTTGTGAAGTGGCTGGGATGAGAATCAGCAATTCCAAATCTGAGGCCATGCTCCTCAATCAAAAAAGGGTGGATTGCTCTCTTTGGTTTGAGGGTGAGGTTCTACCTCAAGTGGAGGAGTTCAAGTATCTTGGGATTTTGTTCACAAATAAGGGAAGAGTGGAGCGTGAGATTGACAGATGGATTGGTACAGTGTCTACAGTATTGCAGACTCTGTGCCAGTCCATTTTGATGAAGAGAGCTGAGCTGTAAGGCAAAGCTCTCTGTTTACCGGTCAGTCTATATTCCTACCCTCACCTATGGTCATAAACTTTGGGTAGTGATCAAAAGAATGAGACTGTGGAAACAGGCGGATGAAAAGAGTTTCCTCCGCAGGGTAGCTGGACTCTCCCCTAGAGATAGGGTAAGAAGTTCAGTTATTTGGTCGAGATTCAGAGTAGAACTACTGCTCCTCCACATTGAGAGGAGACAGTTGAGGTGGTTTGGGCATCTGTTAAGGATGCCCACCCTGCCTGGGTGCCTCCCTAGGGAGGTGCTTCAGGCACATCCGACTGGGAGGAGACCCCAGGACATGCCAGAGAGGCTTTATGTCTGTTGGCCTGGGAATACCTTGTAATCCTCCCATAGGAGCTGGAAGAGGTGGCCATGGAAAGAGATGTCTTGGCCACCCTGCTCAAGCTGCTGCCCCTGCGACCCGACTTTGGAAAAAGCGGAAGATGATGGATGGATGGATGGATGGATAATAATAATAATAATAAACTTTATTTATATAGCACTTTTCACAGACATAGGAATCACAAAGTGCTTTACATAAAGGGATACATATAATAAAATCATAAAACTCACAGATAAAATCGTGTAAAAGACTTGTGCTTGAGATGTTTTCATTTTGGTGTTTTCTCCACCAGAGGGCGTGTCATACCTGCAGAGCAGATTGACCAGCTGAAAGAAAAGGCCCAGAAAGAGCTTGTCCTGGTGAGACAAAGACTGGATGAGACGCTGGACCAAGAGAAGAGAGCGATGCGCTGCGGACTGATTAAGAAGAGGAGGGAGCTCATCTCTGACATGGTGGTGATCTGTAGCAGGATTGAAACAGTCTAGTTGTGCATTAGCATTGTTAGTAATTCCTTTGTCAATCCTCAAGGTGAGAGTCCACAAACAAAGAGAGAGGGATTTGTCAAACATGTCCAAAAATCTGGAGAAACAAATTGAGCTATCTCAACACCTAAAGTGTTGGCAGAATTTATTGACAGCTCAAAGTTTGGAGCTTGCAGAGCTGATCAACAACCTGGATGAGGAAGCTGCTGCAGACATCCGCAAGGTGCTGCTTTGACTGTTTACATCATAGTGTCATCAAATAGAAATTTAAGCCAAGTAAAAAACTAGGCTTTACTGTTTTTAAACATCATTAGTTGATTCCCCCCCCCCCCCTTTTTTTTTTCTTTAGGTGACGATGCGAGTGATCCAGGGTGCTGTAGCTGACATTAAAGCCATCCAACCATCTGCTGCTCAGGCTGTCCTGTCACTCTTGCCACCAGGGGAAAAACACTCGATGCTGCAGGTGGAAACAAAGTCAGGCCCAGGAAAGACTACAGGACAAGGGACAAGCACCTTTCTGCAAGGGCAGGAAAGGCTTCACCAGGAAGGCAAGGCAGCCTTACACACCCTCAGCTCCACCAGGGAGGCTCTGCATGATGCCATGGAGAAAGAGCTGCAGGAGCAGAAGGAGCTCAGGATGCGCTGGAGAGATTTTTTCAGGTCAGTGATGCAACAGGAAGGATGGATGGATGAAAAGAGTTTTCCTCATTACAGAAGTGCCATCCATCCATCATCTTTACCCGCTTCTTCCTTTGCAGGTCATATAACGGTACGCTAAAATCACATTTCTGTTCGGTTCAATTTCAAGGAGGACTCAGTTCGGTTAATTTTTGGTACAAAAAAAAAAAAGACAAAATAAAGACTTACAAAACATTTATTTTGAAAATATGCCAAGTAAACAATGCGTTTGTATAAAAATAAATAAAAGCGACCCATTTGGATGATATTTTAAATAAACCACTCTTTACAATAAATAAACTATACTAACAATAATGAAAATCTTAATAAATACAATAACAGTCAGAACCAGAACAAGAAGCAGCAACAGACTGTTTACAATCTAACTCATCAAGTTTTTGTCCAAAAAGACCAACTTGTCCACATTTTCTGCCAAAAGCACAGATCTAGTTGCAGTGAAGATCTCCAGTGGTGGAGAAAATCATCTCAATAACAACAGTAGCAGCAGTGTGTCTGTATTTGTCCTCATTACTCACAACCTCTTCTTGGACCTGCTCCTCCAGGTGGGACAGGTCCCTGTAAAAGTTCAGTTCAGTCGTCACAGACTTCTTAGCTGGAGGTGATCTGGTGGATCTCCCTGAAGAGGAAGAAGACTCAGCTGCTACCTCTGTCTCAGACTGGAAATAAAACACAAAGATGATAAAAAAACGAGTTAATAAGATTATAATTTTAAATAAAAAAGGGGTTAATTAGATAATAATAATAATAATAATAATAAAAGAACAATACCTCTTTTTGAACAGTTGTTATGAGGTGGTTGAATCTCTCAGTCATCATCATCATCAGGGCAGGGCTTTAATCGGTTCCAGGGCTTGAAGATCAGCTTTAGCTTTTTCATAAAGTGCTGTTACAACTTTTTGGCTGAAGTGTTGATGTGATGGATGTCTTAGCGGGGCTCAAGAACTTTAAAACCAGCACATCAACAACAGAATACAGACGTAGATCCAGAGCTTTAAAAACTCCTACAGCTCATGTGTTATTGCTTTGGACTGCTCTGAATTACCTGATGAAGATTGTTTAAATGCTGTTGTTATCAGTCTTTACCTGTAGAAGAGACTTTCACGTTCGGATGATGTGGTTTCAAGTGCGTTAACAAGTCAGACGTGTTGCTGCTGCAGATCCAATCTCCATGAAACAACGTCGACACGCAGCTTTGGATTTGTTCACGTCTTTTAACAAAGCCATAATGTTCCCAAGTAGGAGACCGCAACAAGATACTAGAATGCTAATGCTGCGCGTGCTGCAAGATAATAGTGCCAAGCTGAAACATGCTTAGGAACTTTAGTTTCGCAGTTGATTTTTCCAAACAAACATTGCAGTCGTGTAAAGTTTTGACACTGGAATGTGTTTTTTTTTTTTTCTTGCTGTTTCCTGTCTGTTTTAGGTGTTTGTGTCTGTCCCAATTGACTCTGTCTGAAGACGACAGGCTGAGGATGAAACTGGAGTTTCAGAAATGTCTGTCTGTGATTGACCGCTGTCTTGTTCTGCCTCATGCCATCTCCAGAACAAAGCTCTGTGTTGCCTTGGCAGCATGGAGAAAGGAACATGAAGATCAGATGGTGACTAATTGCTGACACACATTACAGAAAGCCATTTATAGACTCCTAAAATCTTACTTACCTGCTCTAATGACTGTGGTTGTTAAAAATCAACATAATTTTTTATTATCATTTATAAATCATTCATTTTAATCATTCAAATCAATCATTTTATAAACATCATCATTATTTATAACGTTACACCATTGTACTATCATTGTGTGGAATACACCCTTATTTCCTCCCCAACTCCTCCTGAAGGAGTCTCTTTCTTTAATTGTTGAAGATTGCAGAAGTAGAAGGCAGCAAGCATCAGCTGTTGTAACTCAAGCATTATTTTTACATTTTGCTATTTGATTTATATTATTTTATTCTTGAGCATTAGCTTCATGCAGTTGACATGCTTTAATTGTGGTTTACCTATAAAACTTTTTTCTTTTCATAAGAACTGTTTATGTTATGTGTTTACACTTTTGCTCTAAATTTCAATAAGAGGCTTGTTTTTCAGTCATGCAAATAAATCTTATGTGGACTTGAAGTCTGGAGAAGACACAAAAGCTGTTTTTATGTTGTCTTAAATTGATGAGAAGTAGAAAATTGTTGCCTCCATACTGCTATCAGGCTTCAAACGTGCAACTGCTGGACCACTGCTTTATTATCCAGTAACAATCACATTCTAACCGTGCACACAGACTCATTTTACAACCATTCTTGTGCTTTGTTTTTGTTTATTTCAGGCAAGTATGCAGTCCAAGGGAAAAACCACTGAGGCCAGAAAGAAAACAGACACATCTGGTGTGTTTTTCCAGAAGAGGCTTCAGGACAGGATTCATCTGTTTGAGAAGGAGAAGGAGATGGAGAGTGGTGTTATGGATAAGGTGGAGCTGTTTTCTTTTATATGTTAGAGTTGTATTTTTATTTAATCAAACAAATTAACCACACGCCTTCAAAAGCATGTTACTTTAAAGCAATTTGCACTTTTTTGTTCGTGTGTTGTTAAAACTATGAAGAGCATGTTTAGTAGTTTGTATTAAATAGTTGAAATTAATATTATCTAATGTTGTCAGGTGTTGGAGGAGATGCAGAGGGAGAGAGAAGATTATCTGCACTCTCAGGCAGACAGCCTGGCCATGCAGATGACTACAATCAGCTACCAAAAAGCTGAGCGATGGGTGAAAGTTTTGGAGACTTCCAGAGTCTTGGTGAACCTACAAAGCCTGTTAATTCAACAGCTCAGGGACAGGAAAAACCTAGAAAGGCAAAAAATGGCTCAGAGTATACACAAACACTTCTTGGTGAGCTTCATTTTATAATAACTCCTGTCACCCCATATTTTACTTCATTCTGTGACATGATCGTCCTCACTAAGTTCAATAAGTTGTTAGCATTGATAAGTACTTTGTTTTGATTTTTGGCAAAGGGCCTAGTGGAAGCAGAGCAGCACCTTCAGATGGAGAAGAAAGAGTTGGATGGTGTGCTGACGTCTCAGCCTGGAGTGGCATCAAGTCAAATCCACCAAGACTGCTCTGAAGTAGAGGAGACGAGTGAGGAAGACGACGTGTTTCAGCTGCAGGCTGATCGCAGGATGGAGGCCATCCTGCACGAGGCACTTCACAAGAGAGAGCAGGTCCTCACACTGATGTTAGGAAGGTGAGCCATCCTGTCTGAGTGAAGGGGGACGTTCTTGTGCTTTGACTAAAGCTATTACATTTCTCAGGTTTCAAGCAATGACTGCCAACAATCAAGCCAAGGAAAATTTAAAGGACCAAAGGGAGCTCAGTAGACTTTATTCAAACTATGACCAGGTCAGATCTTATTTCAGATGTGTAACAATCCAGTTCACAGAAGCATTGCTTCCATTGCATTTGATCTAAAGTGAGTATTTACTGAGGCCTGCTCTTCATCTTAGGATCTGAAGTTTTCATCTCAGCTGGTGAAGCAAAGTCACGTCTCTGTCGATGTCCTTTTAGAGACACTGCGTCTCCTGCTTCCAACTCTGGCTGAAAGTGAGCTTCTGTCAATGACTAAAGCTCTCTGCTCCACACGTCACTCAGTTTCAGCTTCTGCAGAGCAAGAAGATACTGGGTAAGAATGTTTTTCATTTACTGGCAAACATTAAAGTTCTGTAGAAGTCTGTTTTTTATACGATATGTTCATTTTGAGTCGAACCACTTTATGAAAACATGTTTGATTTATTTAAATCTTAATGCAGCTGTTGTCAAATCTTTGTTTCTGGCAAGCTGATATGTTTAACCCACTTTGAAGCAACTCTTCATTTAGTCATTTTCTGTGTTTCTTTCTCTTCTTTTTAAGATGTTTATTCAGTCAAAACACTAAAAACCTTTGCACACCAAGTCCATATTTGTTTTCAACTGAATTCAGTGTTAGATTACTCAGTCACATTAACACAATTACTCCAAATCTTTTGTCTATTAAAGTTGTGTAAGGCTGATTTTTTTTTTTTTTTTTTTTTTTTTTTTTTTTTTTTTTTTTTTTTTTTTT
>JARVLU010001073.1:30079337-30100244 GCA_031762415.1 Simpsonichthys santanae | reverse complement strand
CTGCAGAGCTTTTCTTTCTGCAGCTGTGCAGCCTCCATGCCACACGTTGATGCTGGAGCACAGGATGCTCTCCACTGAACACCTGTAGAAGGAGGTGAGGACTGAGCTTCTCAGACCAGCTCGTTTCAGCCATCTGAGGAAGTAGAACTGCTGATGTGATTTCTTCATCAGACTGGTGGTGTTGTTGCCTCAAGTGAGGTTTTCAGGTGCACACCCAATAACCTGTAGCTGGAAACTACTTCCACCACAGATCCTCCTATGTTCAGGTGTAGGGGTGGGTGTAGTTGTGTTTGCTCCTTCTGAAATCCACAATCATCATCTTCTTCACATTGATGTGGAGGTTGTACTTCCAGCACCAGCTCTGCAGGTGTTCCACCTCCTTCCTGCCTGTAGCTGGACTCATCATTGTTTTTGATGCACCACTGTATCATCTGCAAACTTTACAGAATGACAGCCTGGATGGGTAGCTGCACAATCATATGAGCAGAGTGAACAAGAGGGGGCTCAGCACACAACCCTGAGGGGAGCCAGTGCTGAGGGTTATGGTGGCAGAGGAGAAGTTGTGGATCCTCACAGACTGTGGACTGTTGGTCAGGAAATCCAGGACCCAGTTGCATATGGAGGGGCTTAGTCCTAGTGTGAGGAGTTTATCATTCAGTTACCTGTGACCAACTGCCATGAAAACAAAAGAGTAGGAGTCTTTAAAATATTTATTCACAGATGAAATGTGAATTTGACAGAATATCTGATGTTCAAAACATGACTTTTTTTTATTTAAAAATACAAATGAAATGTACAGAGTTGATGAATATTAAAATGTTACATTACATATGTTATATATATAAGAAGTCAAACTCTTTTAACTCGGCCATAATTTAGTTTTCCTAAATGAAAAGCTACCTTTTATTCTAGTCCAGATTTATTTACCTTCAAATACTAAATTGGTCCTGTGTTGTTGTATT
This sequence comes from Simpsonichthys santanae, assembly GCA_031762415.1. Lineage (NCBI taxonomy): Eukaryota > Metazoa > Chordata > Actinopteri > Cyprinodontiformes > Rivulidae > Simpsonichthys > Simpsonichthys santanae. Next base: position 30,099,282 of record JARVLU010001073.1, on the reverse strand, counting down.
TATTGGAAGATTCATGGTTACTCATTTTATTAATGTTAAATAAAATTCAAAACAGTTTAAAGTTATAGATGTGGATGCAGTTACCATTTATACAATACACATAAGCAGTGAAAGACAAAACAGTATATTTAGAGTAATATAAATTAAGTATTTCAGGTTAAGCCTCATCTTTATTCAGATGCAGTTTTTCTGCTGAAACTTTTCATAATTAGATATTGTTGGTGTGAAGCTCGGCCTAAAGCATGTGCATAACATGACCACATATGGCTGACTGGGTTTTCTCAGTGTCACAGCCCTCGTGTACGTCACAAAGAGGCAAAACAGCTTCTTATTTTTCATTCTTGCTGTCCTACGTGTTCAGTTCATCTGTGTCACCGCTGTTTTTCTTCCACTGCTTGAGTCAGAGCAGAATTAGACGAATTAAAACAAAAGCGCTAGTTGCTGTTTGAAGTTTGAGCAGAGTCGTTATTATGACTTCTCCCTTAAAGGTCAAGTTGAGCCACTGGCACGATAAAATATGTGGAGAGAAAGGGGGGAGTCAAACGAGAGAGAAGTGTTGAAATAACAAATCCTTCCTCACAGATGGTGCTTAGGAAAAACATGGATCTGATTTGGGGTTGCCACCTCAACATTTTCAACAAAATTATCAGTTTGGTTCCACTGAGCGTCTCGGAGTGACATTAATACACTTCAAGGTGGTTTCAAGTCAAATGCAAATGAGGTTTTCATCTCATCAGTATCAAGTCACTGAAAAAAGAAACTGGGAACAAAAAAGCAGAAAATCCCATATTATAGTTGTTTTGAAAATTTCTTTCTAACCATTATAATCTTAACTGGTCTTGATTACATCGCTGGTGCTGGCTTAGAGATTCTAGTGGTCCCCCACCCTCAGGCTTAACCCTAACCTCCACCAGCTGGATGTTTACACCACTCTGCCACTTTTCCTGTGAGTAAGTCCACTGAGCTAAAGGTCTGAGAAACTGAAGTCATTTCCATGCAGCCAACAAGGAGGAGCAGCAGCATGAAGACGTGAATACAGGCTTTGATTAAGAATGTTATTGTAAAGAAATCTGTCTTCAAACAGAAAGGGAAGACTGCAGCGCAGAGAAACATAGAAGGTCCTGACCAAGGTCCTCACATGCTCTTTGACCTCGGGGGGTAATTTGTTTTTCTTTAAACAGATTGGCTAAATGTTCTGCACACTGAAGCAACAACCCAAAGTGTAAATGTTCAAAACTGTTTTGGGTCTTCAGCCTGCTCGCTAACCCTCTAGGAGATCAGCAGATCAGTGACTCCCCCCATGTCCTGTCTGCTCTTGTCGTAGTCAACTCGTTCTTGATATTCTTTATCCTCCTCGTGGTCTCTCTCTTCCCTTTTTCAAGTTTGACATTGTCTTGGCAGCAGAGCTGACATGAAGAGTTGAGTGGGGTGAAAGGTCAACCGCAGGGCCTCAGGAGGGAACAAAACCCAAGATCGCCCTCCATATTTATGATTCTGCTCCCATATCCTTACCATAAACTCCTGAAAATACACACGTTGTTTGACAAATGAGGTTCTTTGTCAGGTAGTGTTAAGCGATCTGCGGTGAAAAGTGGACAGATGCTCTGTAAACGACCTCAGCACCGACTGAGGTGTGATGGACATTTGACCAGCCCACTCACCCTTTGCCCTGCATGTTTGTAGATTTAGGTGGAGAGGTCGCGCAGAAGAAGCTGCAGCAGTTTGCAGCTCGTGCTTTAGTTGTAGCTTAATGTGTTGCAATGTGAATATTGTGTAATGGAGAAAGCAATTAAAACAGTGGTTCTAAAGCAATGCAGATGTCATGCCACTTCACATAGTTTGAACCCTTTTGCCATTTAACGCCCACAATACAAGATTTGTTTTAAGGGAAAATGGTTGGAAAATTGTCACCACTCGAGCTGTTTAGATGTCATAAAGCAGGACAGAATCTGTTTATTGCTGTCATCCCAAGGCAGCGTGTTTACCCCCAGCCACACACATCGATGTACTCCACAGGGAAGTGATGGATATGTAGCTGAAAACAAAAAGAACCGAGTTAAGTGCTTCTTATTTAGATGTGTGGAGAAAAAGAGCCCTCTGTGCTCAAACACAAACACACTGTCTCAGAACAGACACTTGTCATTCATGTTCATTTTTCCAATAAGACTGACCTGTGTTGCTTCTTTTGTGTGTGTGTGTCCTGCTCTGGTTTCTCTTGTAGCTGCTGCACATCTGCATCGAGGGATGGGGGAACTGGCGCTGGTCGGAGCCGTTCAGCGTGGACAACATAGGGACACTGCTGAGGACCATTCAGTACAAAGGACGCACTGCCTCGCTCATCATCAAGGTGCTTCAACTTAACGGTGTCCAGAAACAGGTACTGGAAGTTCTTCTTTACACACGGTTTTCCTACATTTTGGCCCAAATATTTAAGTTGGAAAAGATGCGTATTGCCTGCTAACTTTCATGATGTAGTTTTAGGCCAAGACCATCTTTTGGCAGCACAACGGCTCAGTGGTTAGCACTGTTGCCTCATAGCAAGAAGGTCCTGGGTTCAATCCCCCGTTGGACCTGGGGTCTTTCTATGTGGAATTGGCATGTTCTTCTCGTGCTTGCATGGGTTTCCTCTGGGTACTCCGGTTTCCTCCCACAGACCAAAAACATACATGTTAGGCTGCCTTCAGGTCCAGGCCTCCCTTGTAAAAATAGATGTGTGATCTCAGTGGGATTTGTCTGTTTGAATAAAGGTTAATATGTTAAGAAAAATGAAGTTAAAACAGATTTAGTCAAACCTTAAAAATAGCATTGTGTGATCTCATGCAAATGCACTGTGTCAGCACAGAGTATATGTAGTGAATACATCTCAACTACTACCACACCACACTTCAGCTCAGTGTCTTTAAGTTGAAGTTAGACATTTTTGGTTTTGCCATCTATAACAGAATTGACTCCAAGAGTTGATCAGTTGTAGAGGAACATCCAATGATAACTTAATGATAACACCTTATGCCATCAATGATTAATGTTTAAAATCAGGAATTTAGACGTTCTGCAGATCATCTTGAAGCTGCACTGCGGGAAAAAAAAGCTTCAGTAAAAATTAAGACCATGTTTACAGCATTATGCACAGACCCTGCTCTCGTCAGAATTAGCAGTTCTTAAACTCCCCCTCCTTGTTTGTGTCTTGTGATTTAGTAGTTACTTGGCTAACAACGGGCTGTTTTCTGTTTTTGTCACTTTTTTGTCATCTGTTTTGTAGTAGTAAAATGTGTCCCTTCAGTCCACAAAGAAGATCACAGGAAATCATAAAACAGATCATAAACCATATGCCTATCTGTTGCAAGAACAGCAATGAATCAAGTTTTTTTTCCACAAGAACAAGAAGTCGGTGTATTCCTGCAAACGTGAAGATGCCATCAGTTGATAGCAGTGACAGTTTGTTATATAAACAGTGTCAAGTGTCACACACGTCTCCCTCTCATCCTCCAGACATAACACACACTGCCTCTTGGATTCCTTTTTCCATCTGTCCCAAACTTTGATGAAATCTTGTTTCCATTGGTCTGCATTGGTTACACCCAGCTCAACATGAAGTCTTGTAGCGCTGCAGCAGTTGCTATGACAGAAGAGTTCAACACCCGCCTCAATGACTTTACCTCAGTCTGTGTTTCCTTTTGATGGAGTCACATTCCTATAACACACCACTGCCTGGTTTCATGACTTGGCATTCTACGATAAAACTTTCATTTTTGTATCATATATGTTGATGACTACTGCTTATATAAATGTTCTGGTGTGTGTGCAAGTTTCAGCAAATTTTCAAGGTAAACATTTAAATGACTGTCCATAAATAGGTTTAAAGAAATGATTGATGGCAGCATTTCCTTCTTTGGAAACAAGATCTTGTCTTTCCAAGACATGCACCCACACGTGCGTGACATAAACACACACAGACGGTAATTGAAACAATGATTTCTTAGCACAGTTCCATGTCAGTCCCATTTAAAAGCTTCCTGCTGACTCAGGTTTGACTGGCTGAGGATCACATTTGTGTTTTTGTAACAATATTGTGTACACTCTGTTTTATCTCATGCATTTAATGTCTTCAACTTTTCGATGTTCCAGATAATAATCTGTGGCCGACAGGTGATGTGCAGCTACCTGACTCAGGATATTGAGTTGCGGGTTGTTCAGCACTACGTCGGGCCCGACGGTCAGACTGTGGTCAGAGAGCACTGTGACTGCCTGGAGGCAGGAGCCAAGCTGCCTTCCTATGTCCTGGAGGATGCAGAAATGACTGAGCTGTGTGTGAGGGCACAGGGAGATGAAGACTGGTCCCAGGACGTTCAGCTGGAGAGGAGGAACAAGGGCAGCAGTAGCTCTGTCGTACAGGTAGAACATCACAATGTGATTTGATTGTGAGCATTTCATTGTTTTACATCTATCGTTGGCAGCACGATGGATCGCTGGTTATCACTGTTGCCTCACAGCAAGAAGGTCCTGGGTCCAATCCCTGGTTGGACCTGGGGTCTTTGTGTGTGGAATTTGCATGCTCTTCTCGTGCATGCACGGGTTTTCTCCAGGTACTCCAGTTTCCTCCCACAGATCAGAAACATTCATGTTAGGCTGCCTTCATGCCTCCCTTGCAAGAGAGATCTGTGATCTCAATGGGATTTGCCTGGTGAAATAAAGGTTTATAATATAAAAATCTATAAAGTGTTCTAAAAGGCATTAAAAACCTGTGGAGACCCTTTTGGACGTTTCACATTGTTAAGCCAGTATCTCTCCAGGCTTCAGCTGCTGGTGATGCAAAATTGCAAAACAGACTAATTTTCGGAGTCTCGTTGAGTTCCAAGTGTTTTCCTCTAAGCCATCTAACTGTTTATTTATTTATTTTGCAGTCAGTTCTAAAAACAATTTGACAGTTTTGCGTGCACAGCTTGCAAAACTCCACATCCTCCCACATCATACCCACCTTGGCAGCCGCCTTCATTTTATAAATGAATCTGCAGAATTACACTTCTGTAATGAAGATGGGCAAATATTTGACCCGTTTTTCAAGAATTATTATTTATTATTGGCTTAGTTTTATATGGACAGTTTTTTTTTTTTCTTCTTCTTTTTTTTCAGAGGAATGCACCTGTGCAGGTGTCCAAATACAGCTCTTGCACATTTGACATGGGTAGATGTCCATAACAATTATGACTATAATGAGAGTAAATCTATGGCTCAATTTTTACATCATATTCAAAACTCAAGCGACAGCTCTGCTCACACCTGCTGAGTAACACGAGGAACTTTGAGAACCACTGTGATCGTTACAAGACGTTCTAGAGACTCTCTCTTGAATGATGTTCACTAGTTAGTCACAGCCCAGTGAGATGCTAAGTTCACTTTTCTTAAATTGTATTTTTGATGAGATGTGAGATATAAAACAAAAAGTATATACTGAAGGATGACGAGTGCATGTGTGTGGACTGTAGCAGATCCATTGTACGCAGAAGTGTCCACCTCCAAGCTGATAAATGGGGCAGCCAGACAGGAAACGATGCAAACATAGCTCACACCAACTCTAGCTTTCTATTACTACACATGTTTGGAGCTGGTGACTGGACCACCAGCCGTGACCGGATCCTCTTCTTCTGGGTGGCCAAAGTTGCTGAGCTTCCATACTGCTGCTCACTTTTAGAAAACAGATTGAGATCTTCCCCTCAGATAGGCTTACACAAGGCCCTCCAACCCATAACCTGACCATGTTGAGAGGTAGAAACTCAGTTTATGCTTTCTCATAACAACACCAAACACAGACAGGAAGCACTGGTTGATATGTGGGCACAGGGAAAGGCTTTGAAGGCACTTTCACACCGCTGGATTAGTGCCACCTCTACCTCAGATCTCTCTTCTTTACTTTTTCCTGTTTGGTTTTTCTTTGTACTCTCATTTCTTTATTAATCATGATATTTAAAGCCAGCCCTCCATCTATTCCGACTTACAAATGTGGGTTTGATCATCTCTGACTCCGGTGTCTGCTGTTATCTCTTGTTAAGATTAGCTTCTCATTGCACATGTGGAGGGTTGGCTCTCACAGAGAGAGAGGCCTGGACTAGTAGCTGCTTCCTTAGATCTCTCTGTCTCTGTCTTGTTTCTTGTCGTTTCACTTTTTTCTTTCCTCCCTTTCTCCCTTTCTTTTACTCTCTCGCCCACGCTCTGATCTGCTCATCTATCTTTTTATTGTCAACTCCTCTTGCTTTTTTACTTCATCCTGCCGCATCAAGCTCCTCCACCTGTCCTTCCCTCTCACTCCCTCCTTGTTGCTCACTGTCTTTTTTTATCCGTCTGCTGCTTTTCTGTATCGGTAATCCATCGGAAGAAACCCCTCTTTCTTATCTCACCTTCCCTCCCATAAACTCCTGATTCAAATAACGTCTTTCCTTCCGACAAAACACAGGAGGTTAACGTGACCTTTTCTGAAAGGGTTTTTACTAGATCAGGCCTATACAGTGAATGTTACTTCCCTTCATCCCAGGCTGTTTTGCAAGGGCCTGTATATTAGGACTGAATGCCAACTCTCCCCGCTCCACTCTGCTGTCCCTCGCAATAAATGAAGTCCCTTGTCTGTCATAAACTGCACTACTTATGTGTTTTGGCATGTCAGGCCTTTAATGAGGAGTGATGGCTAAATGGGACAAACAGCAGTGACATATTAACAGTGCTCAGCCTTTGGTGGGCATATTTCTCAGCTTTTAAATCTTGCTATGATTTTACTGCCTGTTTGCCCCATTATCTTGGCACCAATAGTTCTCAGTTGCCCCGAACATAATGTTGCATTAGGGAGGCTCAAAGTTTTACTGCTGAAAGAATCCAAGGAACAATGATTTTTCAGGACAAAATATTGTTTTACAGATGAAGACTTAAAGCATTCAGACAGCTACGACATCAATTCCTTCAAATATCCAAGTGTTTCAGCCAAAACACATATTAGAGGAAGTTGCACTTCAGTGTTTGTAATGGTTTTAATTTGTCACTGGGTTGTTTGTTCTGTTCATGTTCTGTTGTAGTTTGGATAAGGACTGATTGAGAACGTGTTTCTTCTGCTTCAGGTGGCCTGTTCCAGCGGCTCTTTGCTTTATGTGTGGTGTTCTCTCATCACTATCGAACCCGAGTCTCACATGCAGCAACGAGTGGTGGGTACCACTCAGCAGCGCACACCCTGAGCGAGCAACGACCGTCAAACTAACATCTGAAATATTTATTATCACATTTAATAGCTGTTCTTGTTGGTTTATATATACAAAGTGCACGTCTCTCTGCATTAAACTGTGTTTCAGGTGGTGTTCAGTCCACTGTTCGTCCTGCGGAGCCACTTGCCGGACCCACTAATCGTCAATATAGAAAAAAGGAGTCTGGGACTGAGGGAAAGCCAGCTCATACAGGGACAGGGCCACCAGGAGCCCCTTTTAAATACAGAGGCTGACCTCACACATCACCTCACTTTCCAGGCCAGGTAACTAGAAACACTTTTAAATCCACAACACAAAACTCACAGAGCAAATCCCTTTTGCTGTCATGAAGTGGGCTGTCTACCTATACCAGTAATCCTCACAATGTTTAAAATATTTATATGTTAAAGTATGAAACGTCTTCGCATCCACCAAGCTACCTGTCAGATGATATAGTTCTTGTAAATTGGCATCTTCCTCTCTTCTTTCCGTCCTCAGTACCTTGTTCCTGATGAACAGATTAATTTTTTTTCTGTTCAGTTTCGTATTGAATCATCAGCAACTAGCTCATACATCTGCAGGAGAACAGCTGCTCCGGTCGTTCTGCTGGGTTCGTTGTGGGCTTATGTTCGGCAAAAAGAGACACTTTCTAAGATCCCCTCGCTGCACATTTTGGTTTCTGTGAGCCATTAATGAAGACATGATCCAGGGGAATCGTGCACATTTCAGGGGAGCAGTGAGCTACGCTGCAGCTGGGACACCGCTCTAACTCCAGCATGTCAGCCTGGACCATAATTACACCTCATTTAGATACAGGCCATAACAGAGAGCAGCTGTGGATGTGTGTCAGTGTGTATGTGGATGAGCATAAGTCCTGTATCTGTGTGGTCGTTGTCTGTCATTGTGCTGGTTAGCTAAGTGATGGTATAAGTGTGACATTGACAGCAGCAGTCTGTCACACACATCACTGCTGTGCTCCGGCCTCATTTGTCAGTTTCTCATATTTTTCACTTTGGAGGCCACTGCTGGTCACGTTGAAGAGCAGCTGCCATATACTGGAATTAATTGCCAAATTTACATTATATTATACCAAATTAGACTTTCCCATGAAAGTGATGTGTGCAGCCTTCATCTTTAATGCCTTTTTAACATCGTAAGAGAAACACTTTGTGCAAAATGTCCTGTCAGTCATATGATTGTTTGCATATGAGACTCCTCAGTGGTTACAGTGGATGGATTGTGGTGTTTGTACTTCATTTATTTGTTCATCAATATGCTTATTATTTTATGCAGATGCTTTAAAAGGATCACTCCTTCAGGAAAAACTAGCGATGACACGATAAGCAGAATAAAGTCTGCTTGTTACTATTTTGGTGGGATTTCTTTTTGTAACGGCTGTATTTAGATATCTGGTGACAAAGTTTGTTTTGATTCCAGCAACAAGAAAGGAACCACAGTGACCATTAAGTGACTGGGAATGGATTTGGCCACTGTTGTTTTAGAGAAATCCTTCTCATGCGTGCAGAAAAACAAGCTCCGAAACAACTAAGGGTCTTGTCTTTCTAGACTTCAACCACACTGCTCCTTGTATTTACACTCTGTCCCCCCGTCTACACCGCTTCAAACCGCACAGACTTAGATTTTAGTCTTTGTTGTCGCGCGCGCGCGCACACACATACACACACACACCATTGCTCATTCCTCTCCATCCTCACACACATGCACACACTACAAGCCACAACTGTAAGCATACACAAATGCACAGAGAGCCCCTGCAGCCAACCGCAGACCTCTAGGATAGTCTGTTTTGGATGTTTGATGGTCAACAGCTCATCTTTCCTTCCTGTAATCACGCAACGTTTTTAACTTTAATAAACGAGGTAGAGAGAAGAGCTGCGGTTTGCGATCCAACAGACACCGCCGGGTCTTAACCAGATCTGTCGTGTCCTCCTGGCCACCACGTTAGGAAGCAGAGGGTTACAATCAGAAGCCCTTCCAGTTCCCCCCTCAGGGACTGCTGTGGATGAAAAGCTTCCTGTCAACACCTTGTCCCTCTCCTCTGTCTTGCCCCACATCTATAAACTACATCCCCCATGTTCCCTTTATAGCACAATGGACTCTATTAACAAACTGCTGCTCCAGGTTATGGGGGTGCGCTGCTTTAGCCAAGTAGAACTGGATGGTGCCCAGAGAAATACTAGATGCTTTTACACTGTTTGGATTTAGTTCTTTTTTTTTTTTAAAGTCTTGTTGCAAAGCTGTAATTGACCAGCGACTGGAGCTGAGGTTATCCAATAGGATTATTTACTCCCATTTAGCTCTTTCTGTGATCTTTTTGAATTAGTGTGTGCAAGGCAAGACTGCATGTCACAAAGAACGATTGCTAACAAAAGACAGATTCAACCTACTCCATGGTTTCAGGGTAGAAGTAGAGTTTAGTAGGGGTCACTTTATTTTACTGAAAAAAGAACAATGGAAACTGTTAGCTGCTGTCAATGGATGTCTTGTTTTTTTTTTGTTTGTTTGTTTTTTGTGTGTGTGTGTGAAATAAAAGCACATATAGCTGAATTGTTCCTGGCATGGTGTAAGTAAACATGCCAGACTTGTACAATTTAAAAAACGAATGCAACAGTAATTGACTACGAGTGGCTCCATGGTTTTCATTATGACCGGTGACTTATCACAGCTTTTACCAGAGAGAAGAAGATCAAGTGAAATCACTAGATCCAAGTGCCTTCTTGATTGGGAAACAGAGATGGCACATGTTTAGACAAACAAATCCACTGTTCCACTCAGACTGTGTTTCAAGGATCTGTAATGATTCTGAGCCTTTGCCGTTTCCCCTCAGGGAGGATGAAGATGCATCGCACTGTGCTGTTCCCATCTCCACCAGTCTAATCAAGCAAATCATGAATAAGACTGGTAATGAGGACAACCCAGAGCAGATCCTGGCTGATTTCTACAGTCCAAAGACCACCGCTGAGCCACCATGGCCTTATATCACCAGAGATGCTGACAGGTAATTTAAGCACCACTTTTTAGACTTGGCAGATTCATTTTCAGAGAAAACATCTTTGCAATAATACTGGAAATACAAGTTATATCTAAGTATGATAAATGAGACAGTTTGGCTTTTTTTGAAGTGGGATTCTGTGTAAAAGTTATGAACAGTTATTATCTTATTGTGTAAAGCAAAATTAAATGACAAAGAATAAATTGCATGAACCATCAACAAAGTTTGAACAATGAAGTTGTTTTAAGATTACAGATGCCCACTTTGGAAGTGGGTCCTTTTGCTCAAGCCATTATTAGCTTATCAATATGTTTTGAGCAGACACATTTCCAAAGCACATCATCTTCAAACAAATATAACCTTCCAAACTTTTCCATCTGCTTTTGTTTGGACAAAAATACTGTGAAATTCCTGCCACTAGTGTAAATCTTGCTGCCGTGATTTGTGTTCGTAAATACCAACAGAATTTTCTATAAATAACCATAAAACTGACTGTGGTGTAAAGATTTATAAAAAGGTATTTCATGAACTGTTAGGAATCTCTCCAGGTCTCTCTTGTAAATGAGTTCCCGAGGCTCAATAGGATTAACCTGTTTAAATAAAGGTTGAATGAGTCTCTAAAAACTGGAGTTGTTTTAAGATGGAAGCAATTCACTTTGGTCTTGGCTGATGTGGTGTCAGTCTTATCGAAGGTAAACTCTTTCTCCAGACTAAAGACATTCAAATACTATTTACATTCATCCATTATCTTTACCCGCTTCTTCCTTTTTGGATTGCGGGTGTTACTGGTACCCATGTCCAACTATCACAGCAGGGGACACCCTGGACAGGTCTCCAGTCCATCACAGGGACACATATAGAGACAAACAAGACAAACAACCATTCACTCTCACCTCGGGAGTTACCAATCAGATTAACACACATGTTTTTTGTCTGTGGGAAGAAACTGGAGTACCCGAAGAAAACCCACACATGCACGGAGAGAACATGCAAACTCCACCCAGAAAGGCCCCGTGCCGGGATTTGCACCGGCGACCTTCTCACTGAGAGGCAACGGCTCTACCAACTGCGCCACCGTGCCGTCCTTTTAACAACCAGTAAACTGGAAATATATTTCTTATTGGTAAAACATCTGATTTTATTTTTACATCAAGAAGACATGCCTTGTAAAGGTTCTCTCTCCCACACAGTGAAATTAGGATGGAGATGTGGTGTAATATTAAAAAAAGTCAGATTAGTGCTTATTATATCATGTTAACTACAACAAGGCACTGTGACACCTTCCAATCCCTCCAAATTAGCATCTATAATATTTTAAATTTTTAATTTAACTTTACTCCAGCAAACATTAAATCTCATTCATCAACACAGTTTTCATAAAGATCTGGTTTTTAACATTTGCCTTTCAAGGTTCTCCAAGTATGGCATCAATAAGTTGTTTACTGTTTGGCCACATAATAAAAAAAAGTTAACTGGTAACCCAGTGCAGAGCCATGCATCAGACATTTGCACCAATCTCACCTGCAGACCAAACTCGCATTCTGTTGCAGTCTTTTTACACACAACACACACTTCAGCTGCGTTCTACAGATTCGGCTCTGTGCGTGTCCTGCTCGTGTGCATCTATGTGGTGTAAGGGTGAGTGTGCATGTACAACTTCGTAGACATTTGATGTGAAACTGTCTGCAAATGTCACTTTGGGAATCATCTTTTGATACAAACCAATCACATGTTGATGGAAGCAGGAGAGCCAACCACACATTTCTCTTCAGGCGCCGAGCAGCAGAGACCCAGTGGGTCTGCTGGACATGTGAGCCACATGTCGGCCTGTGGTCGCCTGAAATCCTCTGCTCTTTTTACACAAACACACCGTTTCCCCAACATGCATTTTTGCATACACACATAGCATTGTGTTTCATACAAATGTCACAATAGACATCGCTCACCTTTATATATCATACGCTGTCTGACTTTTTCTGTCTTCAGGAGGTTTTTTTTTTGAATTTGTGGTTTGGGGTCCTCATGTCAGGTTCAAGTTAAAGCACATTCTCCATTACAAAAAGTAGTGGTTTGCTTCAATGCGAGGATTCTGTACTTCTAAAGACCTTCTGAGAAAATATTAAAACTATATACTGTACTGTATATGTAGAAGTGAGTCATGTGTGCCATCCATGGGCAGTTGTAGAATTTGACCTTCAGGGGTGCTTTAGCCCCCCCAGTGTTGACTATGGCTTGAACAACGCAGTGGCCATTGGTGTCAGAAGTACTGGTATTTGCAATGAGGTGGGGGGGGCGGGGTGGGGTCCTTCCTCATAAAATTTTTAATAAAGGTGCCATTTCCTTCATTCTGGTGTATTTTTACGGGATGTTAAACGTCTACGTTTACCTACATGAGTAAACACTTGATTCAATAACTATTATAGAGAACTGTTGGGCAGGTTACTTCTTGTTGCTCTCTAAAATAGTTTTTGATAGTTATTGAATTATGTGTTTACCTACAGAAGTAAAGACTTGATTCAATTTCGAGAGCAACAAGAAGTGACCTGACCACCAGCTTTTTGTGTGAAAGAGCATGCTCTGCTTCTCTCAGGCATCCTAACACCCCGCGTGCACCCCAGTCAACAACTGCTGGCAATTGTATTGCGTTGCACATTACAAACGCGCTAGCGAAGATGCTACAGATGTAGCGCTCCGCTTCTCTCACTCAACACCCCCATCCCCCACCCCAGCTCCTGCAGGTAAGGGGTGTTTCACTTCAGGACAAATTTGCCATTTGGTCAGTTATTGATAAGCCTACTGGATTGAATGGCAGGTGGCGATGAGGATCCGACTCGTGCAATAAAAAATACAAAATCATTTATCATTGGCCTGTGTCATCATTTAATTCATATTTAATCAATATTTTGGTGAATCTAAGTTTGAGAACTGTTTCCTTACAAAAACTTAATGATGGTTTCTTGATTTTTCAGGGGTGCTGAGTAGGGGGTGCTTGAGCACCCCCCCCAAAAGAGGCTAAAATCGCCACTGGTGCCATCTCTAAACACACTTAGAAAACTTGGAAACAGAAGCCACAGATTAGTTTGCATATCCTGATTCATAATCAATAACCCAGTTAGAACAATCCAACAAAGTTTGTGGTCCTCTGGACGGTTTCTTTTTGTTGAAACATCAGCTGCTGTGACTCAATTTTAGTTATAAGACTGAGTTTGTTGTGGCTCCTCAGACTGATGACCTTTTGGATGACAGACAAAACGTTTCAACAAAAAGAAACCGTCCAGAGGACCTGACTTAACTTTGTTGGATCAATATTTGTCTTTAATGGTGGTAACACTGATCATGTTTGTTGTTTGGACTCCTTGTCGACTGTAATGAAACCAACCCAGCGTTTGCTTCAGTGAGCGTGTGTCTGTGGCCTCTTGAAGGGGAACAGGAAGTTGAAAGTGCTAAATGTTATTTTCTCTGTTGATTGGATTTTTAATGGCAGCAGCACACCTCCACAATCGTTAAACAAACGTCTTGTAGCGGTTGGAGTCGGGGAACTGAGAGCAGCCAGCTGCCCAACACGTTCAAAACCCTGAACCTCCACAGTTGGTGGCTTTTGACAGAAGCAGTTGAGCACATTTCTGTCAATTACCTTCTTGTGAGCTGTGTAATATGATTTATGATCCCTGCACTTTGCTGTCCTCAGCTTTGAGGTCAACCGCCTTTTTTCAACCACACATACTAACATAAACACCAGTAAATGGTAAAGAAAAGCTGTTCCCAGTTTTGGTCCCGTGTCACAGCAGAGTCTTTGGGGTGTGTGACGAGTTTGAGTTGGCAGGTTGGTAGCTTGAGCCAGGTCCAGGTGGCCTTGTGGGAAAAGGAAAACTGGTTTGTATTTAATGACTTTGAACTTCAGAGAAAATGTGGGAAAAATGTTTGTTTGGCTCTGCTCTGGCATCCAGCTCTGTTTAGGGCTCATGAGACCACGGGTGCTTTAAAACGACTGCTGTGTCAGTGAATCGGTGGAAAAATGATTGTGTTTTTGTCTGTTTGGCTGTTTGTCGGAGTCTCAACATGCCAATGTGTGATCCCAGATGTCTTGTCGACTGTTCTCTGAATATGTTTGTGTTGCGTAACTTGTTGACAGGTCATTTCTTTCTTTGTATTTGTTTAGTCTTTGTGACTGCTGTCAGCGTGTTAATGGTCTGTCAGTGTAAAAATTGTTTATGTTCAACACGTTCTAATTGATTTTTTAAATTTATTTTCTTCTTGCATGTATTCTGTTAAATGTCTTACGGCCTCGCTGCTAAATTAAATACAGTAGTCCCTCGCTACTTCGCAGTTCGACTTTCGCGGACTCGCTCTTTCACGGTTTTTCAAAGTAAGATTGGACATGACACACAATTAGCTGATTGATGGGTGAGCCGCATGAGCAGCATGGGTTGTTTATTTAAAATGTATTCTTTAGTGATTTAGCAGCTGCTGCACCTGTGTGCAGACCACAGGTGCAGGGAGAAGCTCCCTCCTGCAGCCTGTCATGATCTATGCTTTCTGCCACGCCCACTTCTCCGCAGTCAAACTCATCACCTGCCAATCTCCCTCCTTCTGTGTAAATAATCAATTTAAATTTAAATACTGTAATATTTTTAAAAAAAAATCCACGCTGCATGGATGTTTATTAAAATTTATTTATTTTAAATTTATTTTTGTAAATTTCTGTTTTTTCAAGAGGATTTCCACTTTTATGCGTACATTTCTGCATCCTTCAGCCTAGTTGGGCACAATTGTGCTCTCTCCACTTTCTTCTGGTAATTTAGGCTTCTTTCTGCGGTTTCAGCTACTTTTCAGCTATTTCTTGCTAATTTCAGCTTCTCTTTAGCAAATTTACTAATTTATCTGCTCTTTTCTGCTCATTTAAACAAAATTCTGCAAATACATGTTTTTTTTTTCTGCTTCTTCTGATAACTTAGGCTTGTATTTCCATTTCAGCTACATTTCAGCAGGTTTTTAGCTAATTTCAGCTATTTTTCAGCTAGTTCTTACACATTAAGCATCCACACTGCATTTTTGCAGGAAATGCAATATCTCTAAAGTTTAAAACATAAAAATGTCCATATCTCCTCCGTGCTCCAGCTGCACCGATGGACTTTTGTCTTCCAACTTAAAATTCAAAGTATGTCACATCATAAAATCATCATAATCACAAAATATAAAAGTGTTAAAAGTTATTTTTAATTTTGTTGGAACTTCTATGTTCAGTTGTTGAAGTGTAATTGATCAAGAAGTACATTTCTGCTCCTTACTGCTGATGCATGAAGGGTTAACCCTTTGCTGTCTTGCTGCACTTCTCTTCTCTTTTACCATACTGTCCCTGCTTCACAGTTTTTCCACTTATCACTGGGGGACCTGGAAACCAACACCCGTGATAAACGAGGGACAACTGTAAACAGATTTTAAAAGATGTGCTTTCAATTTGGGCAAATGTTTTACTTATATGACTTAGCTGGCCAGACAATAATTGCTGCTAATAATTGTCTTTCTGTAAACATAATGATTGTTGTATGTTCACAGTTTAGAGTTTGGGCTCTGTGTACCAATAAGCTTACCACCGTGACCTAAATAAGAACCAGAACCATTGTAGTAGGAAGTAGTTCAGCTTGTCTGACCGCTTCGATCACGTCTACTTGACTCGCCATTGTATGTGTGGCTCGAGAAGCAATAATGCACTGAGTTTTGTTATTACTTACCACAGGATGGAGAAAAATAATAATGGCAAACTGCCAAAAATGTCCCTATGGACAGCAACAGTACTTTTGGAAAAACAAATAACAAAACTCACCTCTCTGGAGTTCTACATTGTCAAACTCTAGGCCCGTGAGCCAAATGTATATTTTTTTTTATTATTCTATCTTTTCTCATATTGCTTAAACAGCTGATAGATTTAGTTCAATAAACTTATATAGCACATAAAAACAACAAAAGCAGACCATACTGTTTTACAATTTAGTCAGATTAAAGTGAAATCAAGGTTGAACAGTTTAATCTTTGATTTCTGATGTGGAAAGAGCAACAGTGAACATAAAATGAGACAGATCAGAATCTTGTTGATGAAACTGCAACCACAAAAAAGGGTAGTAGGTCAGAGGTCAGAGGTCAGGATTTTCACTTCAAAACTAGAATAAAACCCTCATGTGATGACCAGACAGGCCAGAACCAGCACTCATTGTGAGAATAATCTTCTGATTTATAGTGGACACTGTGTAGACATGCGTGTTTCTGTATGGAGCATCCATCTACTGCGTTCACATTAGCTCAGAAGATAACTCTCACAGTGAGTGCTGGTTCTGTCTGCTTAACTTTCTCAACCTCTGGCAGCAGCTTTAACATTTGTTTGGATTTAGGTTTCTTTTAGACGTCTTATAGAGTTTATACAACAAATCATACATCTTGTCTTAGATCTTCATAAAAGTCTTAATTATTCTTAGACTATAGAAAAAAGTTTGTGTACTTTGTCGTTTTAGCAGTGGCTATATTTGTGTGCTTCAGAATTGATTTCTTTGTATTACTTTATGTCATTGAATTCTTCAGTTTGTACGCTCGGGTGCTGCTGGAGTGATTCTAGTCAAAGTTTCTTCTGCTCACACAGGTCAGGGCTGGAGTCTCTTGCACAGTGGGACAGTCCTATGCAGGTGAAGCTGTCGCGCTGGAAGTCCGGTCTGAACACGCTGCTGGTGGAGCTCCTGCCCTGGGCTCTCCTGACCAACAACTCTCAGTGGGACCTCTGGCTTTTTGAAGGAGAGAAAATCATTCTGCAGATACCAGCTGGCAAAGTCGTTGTGCCGCCCAACTTCAAGGTCAGGTGTCATATTCTGTATCCTGTTGGAGGGCTGTTTAAAAGTCATCAGAATCAAAGCTGTTGAGGTCAAAGTACTTTCAGTTTTATGCCCAAACACTTCTGAGAGAAATATTTATGTTCTCTAGCCCAATGGTTCCCAAACTTTTCAGCTTCCTACCCTCTAATGACAATGGCAGGCTTATGGTCCTGAATTCAGTTCAGTTTATTTTTATAGCACCAATTCATAACAGAAGTCGTCTCAGGGCACTGAACAGAAATGTGCACATACATTATAAAAGCCAATTAGTAAAAGTTCTCTATCTAAAGAAGACCTCAGATTGTGTTGAATCTTCACTTTGTCACAGTCTCCCATT
This sequence comes from Simpsonichthys santanae, assembly GCA_031762415.1. Taxonomy (NCBI): domain Eukaryota; kingdom Metazoa; phylum Chordata; class Actinopteri; order Cyprinodontiformes; family Rivulidae; genus Simpsonichthys; species Simpsonichthys santanae. The sequence continues at coordinate 30,081,855 of JARVLU010001073.1, read as the reverse complement.
CTGAGCAAACACAAAGGAGACAGTGGGATGAAAAAAAACAACTCATTTTTAACTGGACAAAACCTCCGGCAGAACCAGGCTCATGATGAGCGGACATCTGTTCGATCAACTGGGGTTGAGAGGACAGGAAGAAGAAACAAACACAGATTGACAGGTCCAGGTTTACTTTCTATAGGAGGAAAGACAAAAAAAACATATTAAGATAGAAATAAATACAAACATGTAGATTAGAGTAAGTAAAGACATTAGCAGAATGAGAAAATGTGGTCAGTTTGTCCCCCAGCAGTCTAAACCTATAGCAGCAGCACTAAGGGACAACTCAGGAAACCCAAACCAACCCTAACTATAGGAGTTATCAAAAAGGAAAGTCTTCAGGCCAGTCTTCAAACTGGACAATGTGTCAGCTTCATGGACAGAAGCTGGAAGTTGGTTCCACAAGAGAGGAGCCTGATAACTGAAAGATCTCCCTTCCATTCTGCTTTTGGAAACTCTATGAACCACAAGTAAACCTGCAGTCTGAGAGTGAAGTGCTCTGTTAGTAGAACATGGAACAATATAAATACAGCGTGTTTAGTTGTACAAGCTTTTTTAATCTTATTAAACATAACACAGTCAACATGTACAATACTATTTTTTTATATATAATTTATGAGTACTGTACTTTGTTTTTATTGCTGGAAACAGTTTAGATTAAACTGTACTTTCACCGATCACTGTGCTTTTAATTGATTCCTGCAGATTATTTGAGGACCCCACGTGTGGTTTTGTCACTCGGTCACCCCTGAGCCCAGTGTTGAAAACCATTGCTCTTGATTGTCCTTTCTATTTTTTCTAGATTTGTGACTTTTCCTCCACTATTGATTATGTGAAACAACTGTTTTTCAATTTTAGTATGACTTCCCAGGACATGAATTAAAATGCATATGAGTTAAATTGAATAAGAAATACACCACAACAGTTTCAGTTTTCTGAAACAGCTTCATATCATACTGCAAACCAAGATTAAATAGCATGCGTCTGAACTTGGACAGTGAACTAATTGCTTTCCTGAAAGTCATTAAACCACCGTGCGCTTGCCAGATATCTTTACTGTTTTACTAAAGATGTACTTTGACGTTACATTATGACCTAGATGTCTTTTCATGACATCACAGCCATCTTTATGAATCCAGCCCTTTTCTCATCTCAGTCTTGACTAATAGGCACAAAACCTGAGATCATCCAGCAGAGCTGCATGACAACAATATTCCCTGCCTATGTCTGCAGCCAAGCTCTGTCCCACAACACTGCAGCCATGTCTTCTCTCTTCTTCCAAGATCAGTAGAAGTTGACTGCAGATGTGTTTTTCCCCTGTGGAACATAACAAACACATGCAGAGACTTCTTTTTTTTTTTTTCTTTTTTTTTTTTGGTAACCCAGAGCTAAGCGGTAAGGCAGCATATCAAAGAATAATCACTAATAAGGTTCAGCACAAAGAAACAAAATTTAAAAAAAAGTTGTTAATACTTAAAAGCTTGTGAAAAAGAAACAAATGCAGCTTTGTTTCCATAGTGCTGCATTATTTATTGTCCCTACAAATAGAGAGCATCTCAGTAGAAACTCGTGGCAGATTGAAACACAAGTGAACATGCACTATGTCTCCAAGGCATCTGCTGGACATTTCACTAAAGAAATTGTAGTAGAGGGAGCTAAAGTAGAGGTCATGCTGCTGCCAGTGTTGTTTGAAGTGCCGTTCAGCAACACTGAGATGAGAGGAGTTGTTGGGAGCCACAGCTGTTTCTGTTACTGTGAGTTTTAGTAAAAGTTGTCAGTGACTGACTCAACTCTTTTCTTTTAACATCCCTTTCTCTTTCTCTCCTGCACACTTTAGGAGGCCTTCCAGATCGGTATCTACTGGGCCCACACTAACACTGTCCACAAGTCCGCTGCACTGAAACTGGTCCATGACCTGACGTCTCCTCGCTGGAAGGATGGCTCAAACGCAGTGGTGGTCACTCTGGATGAGGAGGGACACGTGGAGGTGGACGTTACTTTGGGAGCCTTCCCTGGAAAACAGAAGGTGGTGAAAACCTCCTCTCTCTGAAAGTCATGAAATATAAACAGCTTTACTTCAAGCATGGATGATCAAGTAGTTTATTAGATGGTCAAGAGAAGCCTCAACTTATGTGCACGTATTTTGTGGTTAAATTAGTTACCATACATTAGGATTACTGGTCTATTCATTGAGTTAATGTACTTGCCACTGTATAAGTCGCATCAGTCCAGATATGTCTAATAAAGTGGGAAAATCCATAAATATGTTGCTTCGCCCTACATGTCGCATCTATTATTATTATTATTATTTATATTATTATTATTGTGGGGGAGTGGTGGAGCAAAGGCTAGAGAAGGTGGGCCTGTGATTGGAAGATCGCTGGTTCAAGCCCCGGTACCGACAACATAAAAAAAATGTGGGTGGAAAAAGGTGAAACACCCACACCTGCCTCCACCCTCATTCGCCCCACTCTGGGCCCCTGAG
>JARVLU010001073.1:30062036-30079237 GCA_031762415.1 Simpsonichthys santanae | reverse complement strand
GCTCCACTCTGGGCCCCTGAGCAAGGCCCTTAACCCCCACCATCTGCTCCCTAACAGGTCTCTCTTGAAAATGAGTCTTGTGACTCAATGAGACTACCTGAATAAATAAAGGGTAAATGAAAAGAAAAAAATTATGCGTCACCACTGACAGCCTGGAAATGTGGGCCGGTGTTGTGCCAAAAATTGATTGGCTGCCAAATGGTGGCTGCGGGAGCGTGCACGGGAGGACTTTAACAAGAACTTAACAAGATTAACACTTAAAAATAATTATTTGTTTGGTCGAAATTATAGCAAAGGCGTGTCCCAGTTTAATTTTTCTATAATAAATGCATTTTGACGGTCAAATCAGCTGCATTTCAAAAGTCGATAGGCGGAAGCAGGAGAGTGCAGAGGGCAACTCGCTGTGCATTTCTTCAAAATTTAACAGGATAACCACCTAAACTGAATTATTTGTTTGGTTGACATTATAGCAAAGATGTGTCTCAGTTGAATTTTCCCTTAATAAATGAACTTTAACTGTAAAATCAGCTGCATGTCACCTGGGCAGCACGGTGAAATGCAGCTGACTTGACGTTTGCTCCAGGAGTTCCGGAGCGAGACAAAGGTGGCTTGGTATGGCAAGCCAAGTTTCTTGTTAATAGCCACTTTTACTTATTAATGAGACACTTGGCTTGCCATATTCGTTGAGGGCACTCTAGTGGCTGAAAATGGCAGTGGTCAATATGTTCAATGTCAAAAAGAATGAAATCGTGAGATCTCAGCCAAAAAAAAAAAACGTAGAAGCCGCAGACATGCTAATTTATGCACAAATCTGTGACTTATACAGCGAAAATTACAGTACATGGTGTTGCTGCTGTTTAAGATTTCTTTAACTACCGTACTTTCTCCAGTAAAATATTCAAAAATGTACTACAAGGAGAGGCCTAGCATTCTTTAAAGGAGTGAATCTTTCCTGCCTCTTTTCATGCCAGAGTTTTAGGCTGAAGTGAACTTTTTACAAGGCAAAGTTGTATCTGTTCTAGTCAAACTTTAACTTTCTGCACAATCTTCAGCAATTTGATGAGATGTCATGCTCAGAGGGTGCTCGGCTACTACCACATCAACGTTTAGTATTTGTGAAACATTTTTATAAAAAGTTGTTTAAAATACAGTAGGTTAATGTTAATCCGTTGTGCATCTTCAAAGTTTAATTAAAGTGGGTCATGATTCATGAGGTGTTTTGCAAATAGATAGGAGTTAACTCTAAATAGCATATCACTTCAGTTGTAGAGTATTTGTTATGGATCAGTATCAGCTACTTGAAATTGTAGCTCAATGTTTGTAACATTCAGAGTTAACATCATACTTGTGTTTTCTAGAGACAGCTGCTTGTGGCAGCCATCTTGAATTATGTTGACTCCAAAAGCTGATCGGTTGTAGGTGTGGATGTCCATCCATGGTTACTTTTAGCAGGTTTTATTATAATTCATCCAGTTGTCCATAAGATATTTTGGTAAAAGACAAAAATCAAGAATAGCATCTACCATTTGTCTTTCAGCAGCTGTTGATAATAAATTAGAAGTCGTAATAACGATCGTCTCTGTTTTTGTTTTTCTGTGCAGCTGTGCCAGTTTTGTGTGTCCTCCATGGTGAGACACGGCGTCCAGATCCTACAGATCGAGGACAGAACCCTTGTAGTGAACAACACTCCTTACATCGTCCACTGCAGGCCTCTGCTGACGGACCGTGCTCTGGGGGGCGATGAACAGGTCGAGTACAGTGCATGCACAGAAAGAGTGTTTTAACAGTGAAAGGCACTAGTTGGAAGTAGGAACATGTGAAGTCTCACACTAAACCGTGATATTTTATACATCTAACACCTTCAAAGTCTGAGTGCACACCAGCTTAAACTTTACACATGCAGCATATTCCCTTTTGCACGTCAAACGTACTCGTCCACCTCGCTCTCCCTCTCACACACACACATGCACACACCCCTCCTCATCACAGGGATGTTGCAAGCCGTTTTCCATCAGATCATGTTCCCCCAGAGCCCCCTCCCTGCTCCGCTCTCACCATGTGGCTATGGCACTTCATAGGGACATTAGACAAACACCCAGAATTGGATGCAGGTTTCCTCTCTTGCTTTCATCTGCTGCCTGTCCCCAAAGAGAGCAACAATGTTGTGATGTCATTTAACAATCCTTCAGATCTCCTTATGGAATGATGGCAGAGCTCTCCAGTTGTCTCTAATTGACTGAAAAACTTTAAAAAGGCTTAAAAAAACTAAAGATTGGGCAATGGGCTTAACAAAAACACAGACCACAAACAAGGCAAGGAATGCTTTTCTAGCTGCTCTATTCATCATGTTTAGTGCATAATCCCTGAAGTCTTCAAGACTTACTGCTTGCTAGCTGCTAAATCAGCGCAGCAGGACTTTTCTGCTACCAATTTAACACTAAGCTCAGTGGGAGAGGGAATAAAGTAAAATAACATTGTGGTTTTACAATGTATCTTTAGTTATAATTGCTTGCATCTTTCCTGCTCCTTGGCTCTCTTCTGTATGGTCCTGATGTCCCATCTCATGTTCCCTTTTCTGATGTCATTTTGGTCCCCTCTTTATGTTTTCCCTCTCCTCCTTTGTGCTTTTTTTTTCTGCTTTTCCATCTTAACTTTGTTTGTTGTTGTTTTATTTTCATTACTCGTGCATTTATTTTGTGTGCATTCCCTTTATCTTGTTTTTTTTTTTTTTTTTCTCATGTCCTGTATTTATTTTCTTATTATTATCAGGCTTGTGAAATACCTGAGAGCACTGTGTTCACCTTTCCTCCTTCTGATGAGTCGTCTCCGGCCAAGCCATGCTCCGTGCCATACTGGGACCTCCTCCAAGCTGGTGTCCAGGAGAAGGTGGAGTTCCCATTACCACTAAAACACATGCTTCTCAGTTTAAGGCCTGATGCTGGACTTGGAAGTGCAGCGTGGAGCCTGCCCACTCCGGTGCGACCAGACTTCCCCAGGCAGAGCGTGTCCATCCCCAAGGATCAGGACTCAGGGGGTGGCCTGAGCAGCAGGTGGGTGAGGCAGAGCATTTATGGTTTGCTGGCTGTGACAGTCCATTTAAAGCAGGGCATCAAACACTGGCTGGCTCTGGTTATTAAGCAAGGATTCACTTTGTTAAATCCTGCAGATGAAGCAGAGAAACGGTCTCAACATTTCCACCGTCAGTCTCCCGGCTTCTCTTATGTTGTGATCTAACTATTTTTGCAGCTCCCATGTTATCAGTTTCATAAATCTTTTATATGTGGGCTCAAACACACATTTCTTTTTGTCTTATAATTTTTTATATATTCATTTTTAATTGATATAACACAGAACAATGAACATGCAGATGTTTTACAGATGCAGAGCTTTACTCATTCAGTGCGTTGTCTCACAGTCATATTAGACATAGGCATCTTATCGCTGGAGCAGCTCATCCTTTATTTTTTTAAGCAGAAGTTCAAACTTTTGTTTTGAAGCCCAAACTGTGGCCTTTGAACATATTTTTCACTCAGTAAGACAAAAGCATGTACAGTGGTGTTTATAGATTGTAATTTGATGTTCTTGGTTACAAACTAAAATATATACACAAAAATAATCAGTATGTTTTGTAACCCTCGTCTTGAGCTTTGGTTTGGTCCAGCTCAGCAGAACACCAGTAGCTACTAGCTCATTCATCATAAAGCTAAAGTTGATCATTGAGGTCTTTTTCTGACTGGAAATCAGAGAAAACCAAGTATAAACTGGTTGATATGGAGCAATGATGCAGAGGTTGGAGAAGTGAGCATGTGATCAGAAGGTTGCTGGTTCAAACTCCCCTCCTACTGTAACATAACAGCAAAATGTGGGTGGAAAACATCACATCTGCCTCCACTTTCATTTTCCTCAAACTGGTCCCGTGAACAAGTCCCTTAACCTCAGGCGCACTAGATGCAGCCCTCTACTCCACACAGAGGGCTGTGGTAGCTCAGTGGTTGGAAGACAAACCAAGTGATATCTCTGGAACCTCTCATGATGACATCAGGTTGGTCTGCTTATCAAAGTGTAGCTTAAAGGTCAGGAATCTAAAAATGTACATAACTGATTTTGACAAAATATGACTTGATTCCTGATTTGATGTGGTGGGTCACATATGAGCTCTGTGAGGTAAATGTCTCAGATAGATGGCCTTGAGCAAAGCCCTTAACCCCCCACCCCACCCCACCCCACCCTACCCACCATCTGCTCCCTCGATCACCCTAGATAGCAGCTCTCTACTCCACACAGAGGGCTGTGGTAGCTCGGTGGTTTGTATCAGGAAGGACATCATTTACCAAATCCTCGTTCAAGTTCTCTCACTGTGGTGAACCTGAAGAAGAGAGCAGATAAAAAAAAAAAAAGAAACTTGTTAAATGTGCTACATTTTTAGTGAGAAACATACATTTTATTTTGCTTATATTGACATCTACCCAGGAATCCTGTCATATTTGGTCAAAATTAATTAAGCACATTTTCAGATTCCTGAACTTTTAAGCTACACGTTGATATGTAGACCAGCCTGATGTCATGAGCGGTTCCAGAGATTTGATTTGTCTCCCGTAATGGGACACTGTTGTTGTGTTTTGAAAAAAACAAGCTTTGACAAAATTTAAAATTAGGTGAGTTATGTGTTGGCCGAGATGAATAACAATGGATTCTTGTTGGGGATCAACTCCAAAGGTTAGTCTTTACATGAAGACAGGTGTGTGCACTCTGTGTGCTCAGCAGACATTATGTATGGTGTGTGGAAGGTGAATTAATGGGTTTGTTTATTCATGCTGTTTCTGTTGCAGAGCTGTAGTGCTGACATATCAGGAGCACCTTGGAGTGACATACATTATCTTTAATGAGGACCCCTGTCCACGCATGCTGATCCACAACAAGTGTCCTATCCCCCTGCTGCTCAAGGAGACTGTAAAAGGTAGAAAACAGTTCTCTTTGTGCTGACCACTGGGTTTTTGGATCTTGTTTCAGCTGTACTCTTTTATTTCACATTTTAGAGACACCAAGGACTGCAGTGTACTCTCGTCCTCTGCCTGCTAACTGTTCGCTGCACCATGAACTCTACTACCACTCCTCCAGTTTCCCTGAGTGCAGGCAGAAAGAGGTTCTGCCAACCCTGCAGCTGAAGACCACTTCAGACCACAGCTCCACCGACTGGACAAACCCCATAGACATCAACTGCCCCGGCACTCAGGTGCTCAGAGGCCCCAAAACACAAAATACATGAAAAAACAATTCACTTTGTTGTGTTCTTTGAAACATTTGGGTGATTATTCCTTAAGAAAACTCACCTCCCCTTGCTTTTTTAACACATACATTTTCAGGAAGTTTCTTATAGATTTTCTGTAATGCTATTAAAACTTGTTCAGGGGCGTTGGACGCTGCAACTGCTGTATCAGCTAGATGGAGCCAGAGATCACTCTGCTTTAGTGGCACAGTTGGTGTTTTGAATTAGCTGACTAATAACAACCAGACGCATCATCACTGGCATACTCTTTAACTTAGATTTTATTTTCCAAAACTTATCTTTAAATTTAAACACAAACAATCTTGGTTTGTGCCAGTAAATCAGGTTTGTGGGACTGTCCCACCTGTTAAATAAATACAACATATTAGTTGGTCTTATGTGCATACTTGTGTGTTTTGTGGAGTTTAGTAAGCATTTGTGGTCCGGTCGGTGTGGATGTGTGGGGTAAGTAAAACATAATGGAGCAGTGTGTGTAGTGTGTGGTGTTGTGTCTAGGCAGCTGTGAGTCAGAGTTGACACAGAGGCTGTGTATCTCTGGTTACTGTGAGGTCTGGGTCTGACCTGTGCGCTAAGGGGTGGAAGATCAAAGGTCAAACGTGTTATGACTGCTCAGAGAAGCGTTCAGCGGTGATCTGCTTCCTTTCATCACGAGTTTCTGAAGTCTAGAAGCTCAGGGTGGTGAAGGTTAAAGTGAGACACAGAGCAGTGAGCTGAGCTCTGACTTTGAACATTTAAAGTCTCAAATATTATTTACGCTGCAAGATTCCAGTCAGAGAGTGTCTTTATTAATGTGTGTTTTGTCACTGATCAGGTGGTGTTTGTGCCTGGCTTCGGCTGCCTGTACATAGATGTGTCTTGTGAGAGAGGCACCCTGGTTCTGTCCTTGGCACCAGAAGGCAGCATGGACACTGTCATCAGCCAACACAGCAGGTACGTACAGCCAGTACTTCCACTAGTTTTTCTTACATATTTCACTCAGAAACCATTAACTCAAGGCCTTTTATTGCAAATCAGCTCGCTTGATGAAAAATGCTACCATCAATGTTTTTACTCATTACTCTACAAAATAAGAAATAGGCATCATTTTCACCACAGGAGATAGTTAAAACCTTCATCTGCAGTCAATATGTTTGATCTTTAACACAAATATTGTGAAAGTTTGCTGGCCCAGTTTTTTGCAGTTTGCATATCACACCAGAATATTTTAGAGATCAAATGAAATGTAATTAAATACAAAGCCCTTCTTTGCCACGAAAATTAACTTAATTCCCCCACCCAAAGATCATCATTTCAGCTACAGAAGGCACTGACAGAGATGAGAGTTGATGTGGACAAGGCTGCACATCTCTCGTGTCATGTCGGCTGAGTTATAATATCAGACTGGATACTTTAAAAGTGGGGAGGGGCTTGAAATAATGTTTTTGCTCCCTCTAGTAACCTTGCTTTCATGCAAGGAACTGTGTGCACTCAGCATTTTATCACATAAAAAGGGCTTCAGAGACAAAGATATTGCTGCTAGTAAGATTGTACCTAAATCAAAAGTTACATATGTAACTATGGTTCTATGGATCTCGGATGACCGCCAGAGGGCGGTGCTGAAAGCACTGAATGTTCCCTTCGTGCATGCGCTGTTCGAGTAATAATATCAAAAAAGTCACACACGTGTGACACGGATGACCGATCAGATGGTGACATCCACGGCGCTGCTCCTACAGAATCTTCTCGCAGAAAGCAAGGATTCTGAGTGAGAGCGAAGCGCTGGCGGTCATCTGGGATTCATAGAACCGTAGTTACATGTGTACCTTTTGTTCTATTTCATTCCTCCTGACTGCCAGAGGGCAGTGCTGAAAGCACTGAATGATAAATACTAACGCTGTCACAAGGAATCCTGAGCACATACCTCACTGCGGAGGCCCAGAGAACCCTTGCAGAAGACCCTGGCCCAGAGGATGAGGGGTGGCCATGTTAACTCAGTAAAGTCTGGTGAACGTGCTTGGGGAAGCCCATGATGCAGCATCTCATATTGCTTCCATCGGAACCCCTCTCAGGGCAGCCTGGGCAGCGGAAACGCTCCTGGCAGAATGTGCCTTCATGCTAACCAGCAGGGGGCTGTGCCCCATGTTTTAGGCATGGCAGATGACATCCACGATCCAGTGGGAGAGGCGCTGTTTGGAAAGAGGATAGCCTAACGTCTGTAAGACACAGACAGCCCGTCTCAACACCGTATAATGACAGTAGCTGCAACGTATGCCTCCAGTGCTCTCACTGGGCACAATAGCCCAGACCCCTCACCAGGTGTAGGCTGAAAACGTGTCAGCCTCAATGGCTGGTTACAGTTAGTGAGGTAACACCTTAATACAAATACAGTGTTTGGCCACAAGGTAACATCCGAGCCCTCAGGGCCATAGCCAACAAAAGTCGTCTTACATGAACAACCACTTGAGGTCCACCTGCGTTAGAGGTTCAAACGGAGGGCGGCACAGAGCTTCAAGAACCAAGGGTAGCTCCCAACCTGGTGCTCGTGTAGTTGTCGGTGGGTGTAATTTATGAGCACCACACAGAGAAGAGAAACTAGATCACGGCTCCCACCGCACGGCCATCAATGCCAGCGTGATCAGATTATATTACCGCTACATAAACCGTAAGCGTCAAAGGAGAGCGACCCTTACCAAGAAGAGACTGGAGAAACTCCAGATGGTGGGTACTGTACAGGAGACTGGATCCTCATTGCGATCAGACACCATTGGAAAAAACTTTAGACGCCATCTGTTTCCACCCTGCTGATGAGTAGAGGGTGCCCTGGCATCGGGGATGGTGCGTGTGACAGGGCTAGAAACTCCCGTCAGCTGCTGTCCTAGCCTTGCAGTGGCCACACCCTTGACCAAGGGTGGACAGGTGAGGAGAGGCCCATTCTAAGGGCTCTCTGAACATTCCCAGAAGCTGTGCTGACCTGATGTCCGCTGGTTTTTGATATGGTAGACAATAGAGGTGTTGTTCAGCTGAATGAGAGCATGCTCCCTTCTGGGTGGGGCAGGAAGTACCTGAGTGCCAATGTCCTGCACGCAGCTCCAGTACATTTAAATGGTTGGAGTGGTCCATTGACCCAGTGGCCCTGAACTACTCTGCGTTGCCCTACAGTGTCTAATCCCCTGGAGCTGGCATCTGTCATGCCCACTTCCTCGCGGCACACTACCACTCCCATGGGGACACCCCTGTATGAATAATCTTCATCCCTCCATGGAGTCAGGGCCTGAATACATGACCATGTCACTGTGAGCCTATGATGCCTGTGCAGCCAGGCATCCAGGTGAAAGCTGTTGGGCCCCACTGGAATACCTTGATGAAGGTAAAACTGTCACAGCCATAGGAAGGTGAACACGCTTCTCTGGGCAAAAGGCGGTCATGCCTCCGACGATGGTGGAAAAAAAAATCCAAAGGTCTGAAGCCTTGGACTGAACCGCGTGCAAGAAGAAAAAGGAGTAGAGCCGCAGATGACATCAGGCTATATAGCCTCTGATTGGTCATCCGTGTCACACACATATGTGACTATTGATATAATTACTCAAACAGCGCATGCGCGAAGGGAACATTCAGTGCTTTCAGCACCGCCCTCTGGCAGTCAGGAGGGATGAAATAGAACTAACATTTATCAGATCATAAAGAACTTCAAGGAAAGAGGTTCAGTTGTGAAGTAGACATCAGGGTGCCCATGAAAGACCAACAAATGCCAGGACTGTCTCTAAAGTTGATTCAGCTGCAGGATCAGGGTACTGAATGTGCTCAGGAACAACAGCAGACAGAAGTGAGTCCATTTGTACACACAGTGGGACGAAGACTTGGAGGATGACTTGGTGTCATTGAGTGGAGCAAAGAAGCCGCATCTCTCTAAGAAAAAATATCAGGGACAAACTTACATTCTGCATAATGTAATTTCTCTGATACATTTCAAATCTATATATTTATTGGGGCATGAGGAAAGATTATCCTGAGAAGAAAATGTGATTGTCTCCATTAATCCTGTGTCATGCCAACAGCAAACCATACAGAAACCATCCATGAGTGAATTTGCCGTATTTTCCGCCCTATAAGTCACATCAGTCCAAATATGTCTAATAAAATGGAAAAATCCATAAATATGTCACTTTGCCTTATACGCCGCATCTATTATACATCACTGCTGACAACCTGGAAATGTGGGCCAAATCCAGATATGTAGGCCGGTGTTGTGCCAAAAATCAATTGGCTGCCAAATGGTGGCCGCGGGAGCATGCACGGGAGAACTTTAATAAGAATTCAACAAGATTAACACATAAAAACAATTATTTGTTTGCTCGAAATTATAACAAAGGTGTGTCTCAGTTGAGCTTTTGCTTTATAAATGTACTTTAATAGCCAAATCAGCTGTATTTCACTGGGGCAGCGCAGCAAAATGAATGTGATTTGATGGTTGCTCCAGGCAGATAATGGTGGCAGGTTATGGCAAGCCGACTGTGTCATTAATAGCCACTTTTACCTATTACATGTTACAGTGGCATGCCATACTACTTGAGTATCATCTAGCGACTGAAAATGGTAGTGTTCAATATTTTCAGTCTGAATAAATGAAAACAGTCTAATCTCAACCAAAAATTGGTTTATAAATATGTGAAATGATCCATAAATATGTTGCTTTGGCGTATAAGTTGCAGAGCATGCATATTATGCAAAAAACTGCAACTTATAGGGTGAAAAATACGGTACTTCTTGTTCAGTTGTACCTAAGAGCACAGCCATGAGGAAGGAATGGAACCTAAACATCCTCTGGAACAGCTTCTCCCAACCAGCCAACAACAGCTCAGTGACGATGCCTTTCCCTGCATGTTGGAGCACAGTGCATAAAGCTAAAGTCATAATTACTGTTGGAACAAAACATCAAATTCTGGGGTTAGTTAACTCTCCAGACCTTAAGCCCAGTGACACTTTGTGGTTAAGCCTCAAGAGGTCGGTGGACAAACAAAATCCTAGAAATTCTCACAGACTCTGAGGATTGATTAGGTGGAATGAGCCGTCATCACTTGGGATTTGACCCAGGAGTGAATGGACAGCATGCCAGGGTGAACTGCAGAGGTTTTGAAAATGAACACCAGTACAGCAAATATTGAGTCTTTGTTTAAACTTCATGTAATCGTCAATAAAAACCTTTGAAACTTGTGCAATGCTTGTAATTATACTTCAGCAGAAACATCAAACAAAAAGATGTAAAACAGTGAAGCTGCAGACTTTGTGAGAACCGATCCTTGTGTCATTCTCCAAACGTTGGCCACAGCTGTACAGTAGAACGTTGTTACAGTTTTATTCCATTACATCAACACATCGTTGCTGTGTCACTTTGGCTAAACAGGATATTAATATAATGGCTGGTTAGGTAAAAGTAAACAAATGAGCTCAGACAATGATTTTTATTAATGTTCTGTTAGGAGATTTATAAAACATCAGCCAAGCATGAATGAGTTTGGTCTTGTATTATTCTCTATAAATAATCAGTCATCACACACATGACATGTTGGAAGTAGTGTATGGTGTATAAGCTGAAAATGTTTGCTTGTACAGAAAAGGGCCAATTTAACATCGTTAACTGTGGCTGTGTTTTCATGTGTGAAACACTCGGTTTACAGTTCTGCTGCTCACACTCAACTTTCATGTTTTGTTTTCAGGTCCTCCAAGCTGTCTTTTAAAATCCTCCTGAGCCAGGCCAGTGTGATGTTAAGTGATGACATCACGAGTCCCGCAGGGCCCGTGGAGCTGCTGAGACTCACGTTAACAAAGCTGCTGCTCAGCCTCGGTCCTGCACCCAGTCCCCTCCCCCCGGAGCTGGCAGCTGATTCTGCCATGGCTGCTTCTGTCTCCGCTCTGGTGTCTGACTCGTCTCTGGTCGAGGTTCACGCCTCCAGTCTTCAGGTGGACAACCAGTTGTACAACCGGGCGAGTTTCCACTTCCCCGTCCTGCTGTGCCAAGATCAGAGAGGGGGAACTGAGCCTGGAGCTCTGTGGAGCAGAGACGCCAATCCCACCGAGTCCCCAGAGACGTTGGAAGAGTTCAAGAAGTCGTGTTTTCTGCAGCTGAAGATGGTGCTCGCTGCAGACAGATGCACTGTGGAGGAGGTTACATTCTGTTTGCTCTTTTCTTTCCTCTTGGGACACTTTAGCATCCATGGCCTGCACCATATAGCCCTGTTGCACAATGGAATTACATGTGACAATAAATTTAAACAATGTCAAACCACATCAAAACAAAAGTGTAGAGCAGAAAGATGACTATAAAAATAAATGAAAGCAAAATTCAAATTAAAATGAAAACAAAGTACGAGACATGAAAAGTCATTAAAACAAGTAAGAGTTTAATCATATAAAACAGTGCTAATGCAAAAGAATGTTTTAGAGCATGCTCTTAATGTCCAAAACATTTTTGCAGTACTTTTTTCTATTGAATAATTGTTGTTGTTTTAACGTTCTGATGTTGCTATAAGAGAGTATTTCCTTTTGGAGTTGTTCCAGCACAGTCATACATTGGCCTGTGAATAAATTAAGGTTTGGCTGGTAAGATCAGAAAATAATTTAGCAGCTGTTCCAACAATCAAGAGTCTGGTTAATGTTTCTGTCCACCCCACTTTATTGATTTATTTGTTTGTTTGTTGTTTATTTCCAAATAGTTATGAAGTATCAGGTTTGAGAACAGCTTCCTGTGCGTTTCCCTTTAAGGTGAGCTTCCAGCTCCAGCCTGCCAGAGTCTACCTGGAGGACACGTTTGTTTACTACATCAAGACGCTGTTCGACTCGTACATCCCCAGCAGGTCTGAGGGGTCCAAGAGGGTCAGAGAGCCTGGAGCAAGTCCAGTCCTGCCTGAACAGGTGCAGCACTCAGAACATCTGTATTCAGCTTGGTGTCTTCATTGAATTTCATTGTCTGTTTGTGGAGAGGTGGAACTTGTGCCAGACATGCTGGAAGCAAGGTTTGGCCTCATTATGGCCAACAACCTGTCTGAGTCAATGTTCTTCTGAGAGTTATTTGTCTTTGCTGTAGAGACCTGGGATGAAACGTGACATTAATGTTTGTAAGTGAATAAGAGATGACTTGTGTGATATCCTTTAGGTGCTGCAGTCTGTGCAGGCGTTGGTCCACCCTGTGCGTCTGCAGAGGCTGGTCATTCAGCCAGTCAACCTGCTGGTCAGCATCCACGCCTCCCTGAAGCTGTATATCGCCTCAGACCACACGCCTCTGTCCTTCTCTGTGTTTGAGAGGGGGCCGCTCTGCACCACAGCCCGACAGCTGGTCCATGCCCTGGCCATGCACTACGCTGCCGGAGCCCTTTTTAGAGCAGGTGGGTTTGTTCTTACTTAGATTGCAGCTGAACCTTCTTGGCAGAAAATGCACCAACTAGTTTTTTTTTAAAGACTAAGAACTGATTTTTTTATTTAGTTAGCAGCTGAGTCCTGATTCATGTTTGAAGGCAGAATTTTCTCATCAGTTTGTGATTGTAGTCTCAGCTGACTTATCAGACCCTTCAGCTGCTCCGTGTCTTTCTCCTGTCAAGTCCGAGCCGCCCGCACATGGTCTGATTTAACCCCATCATTTCCACGTCAGACGTGGTCATTGCAGTCAGACGCTTCCTTCCTGCCGTCTCTCGTTAGAGCCCTCGTTTCTGCTCGTATTTCAACATGTCACCTCGCCACCTTCTCCTGCAGTCCTCACAGAGCAACTGGTTCTGGGACGTGTCGCGTCCTGGGGCTGATCCTCATTAGAGCGCTGGGATCCCCACATCACACACGTAAATCCACGCACCGTGAACACTAGAACGTTTTTGCTATTTAATGTGTGTGTTTGAAAGTGAGGCTTCGCCTTGTAAACATCATGCCCTGTTAAGACGTTTTACTTTACCCAAACCCCAACTGGGAGATCACAGAAAGCAGAAACAACCACTAGCTCCCACTGGAGTTGGTTTTCTACCAGTGGAGTCCATCACTCAAGCACAAATTGACAGCGAGCAGAGCAGAGCAGGGCCTGGTGTCTCGGGAAATGCTTTCTCTGGTGCAACTGTCAGAGCATAAATATCAGCGAGCCGTGCCATCTGAAGGAGGCTCCAAGGTTCAGTGACAGAGGTGAGATAGTCAGAGGTTGTAAATCTAACCGTGGCACAAGTATGATTGCATGCAGGTGCACGTGTGTTAAGGTCTGTGAATGTTTGTACTCCAAAGATGAGAGCTTGGAGTGATGGTTTCAAATGGTTTTTGGCAAGAAGAGGACAGTGAAGGGGGTTTGCTCCAGAGGATGTTTGTGAAAAGCACAAGTGTTCAAGGCACGTCGTCTTAATTCTGTTGAGTACAAAACGTGAGAAATCTGGAACAGCCCAGCTGGGTCATTTCAGGAAATTACATTTGATTACATAAAATATTCTCCCTCCAATTATTTTAAAGTGTGTGTTTAAAGTTTAGCCTCGGGCTATGCTAAAATTAATGGTTATTCTTCCCAAGGGTTTGTATTAATACTGTTGGAATACAACGCAGTAAAGGTACATCTACTGTTCCTTCATCTCAGGCTGGGTGGTGGGATCCCTGGAGATCCTCGGCAGTCCTGCCAGCCTGGTCCGCAGCATCGGAAACGGTGTGTCCGACTTCTTCCGCCTGCCGTATGAGGGTCTGACCCGGGGGCCCGGGGCCTTTGTCAGCGGAGTGTCCAGAGGAACCACCTCCTTTGTCAGACACATTTCAAAAGGTAACGAACAGTTATTGTACTTTTTAGTTAAAGGATGTGACATGGTGTGACATCGTTACAATAAAAGTTAGTGGTAAACAAGAGAGGAGGTAAAGGTGCACATAACACACACACACACACACCACCATGGTACAGACACCTGGGACAGGTTCAGGGACCAGACAACCACACATCAGCAGCTCTCTCTGTGCACACACATGATGTGTTTGTTTGTTTGTATGTTTATTTTGCTAACTGCCATGAAATAAAAGGAGCAGTAAAAGCGATCCCAACTTTCTGTACCAGAGGATGTTCAGTCTGTGCTGCAGGGCTAAAGAGCAGGGAGACGGGCACATGTGTAGAAAGTGTCCTCGTGTCCGGCACTGATTGATGGAGTGTAAAATGTATCAGAGAAGCAGTTCAGTGTTCCAGCTGCAGCTGAAATGATGCGTGTGTCCGTCAGAGAGAAGAAGCCCTGCCAGTTATTTCTACTGCCACATCTCGTAGATGGACGTCACACACACAAACTCCTGCGTGTGTTTATCTTTTGAAGACATTTCCTGGTATACACACATTTCTTATCAGGACCATTAGTTCTCTTAGAGACTGCAGTTTTTGGGTTAGAGTTCAGGTTTAGGTCTAAAATGTGAACTGAGTTTAGGTTAGGGTCAAGTATCTAGTCAAGCCACAGAAATTAAAGGAAATAAATACACAGTCCTAATAAGAATAAACATTCAGGTGTATATGATTCTGCTGATTGGATGTGGCAATGTGCTGCCCTGTGAACTGAGCACGTGCACATGATGCTCAGCTGAAAGCTGTGCTCTGCAAAGCGCATCGCTCATGCATTGCTTTAGAAGTATTGATGCAGCACTTTATTGTACTAACTCAACAAAAAGAGAGAGCTTTGGGTTTTAGAGTTTATTGAACTGTCACATGCCCCGCAGGACTCTTTACTATTCATATTAGATGAATAAAGTGGTGCAGGATGATCATTAGCTGACAACCCCCTCTACATGTTTGTAATTTGTGTCTTTTCCATGTTGTGTACTGAGATGTTCTGCACATGTTACACGCCTGATGTTCGTGTCACTTCCATGTTCAGGCACCCTGACCTCCATCACCAACTTGGCCACGAGTCTGGCGAGGAACATGGACCGTCTGTCTCTGGATGAAGAGCACTACACCAGGCAGGAGGAGTGGAGACGGCAGCTACCAGAGAGCCTCGGGGACGGACTGATACAGGGATTGTCCCGACTTGGCATCAGCTTGTTAGGTACACATATGAGTTGTTTTTATATCTGTGGCTCAAGCAGCATTCACTGAATTAAAGACATGTTGTTTTAGTTTAGCTAATTCTGCTTTGCATCAAGCAACCTGAATGTAGGACCATCCCTGCCTCAGCATTAGGTCATCTAATATGAAGGAAACGTGTTCTGCCTCCACATCACTGTAATGTGTGTGTGATGCACGGAGCATGAGTCATTTAGAAAGTATATGTTGTACTTCCTGTAGAGCAAAGGTGTGTCTGACTTCTTGTGTGACTCTGAGTTCATGTATTTGTTTGTTTCTGGCCTTATGAAATGAAAAACATCTTTTTGTCACTGTTTATCCCAATAAACACTAATTGTGTGTATTATACATCCTTTAATCAAAACCTTTTGGTTTATGAGTTTACCAAAGTTCTCTTGTCCTTCCAGGAGCAATAGCCGGCATTGTGGACCAACCCATGCAGAATTTCCAAAGGAACTGGGAAACCCAGAGCTCAGCTGGCAGCAAAGCCAAGGGGGTGATCTCTGGCGTAGGGAAAGGCATTGTGGGGGTTTTCACCAAACCCATTGGCGGAGCAGCTGAACTGGTGTCCCAGACTGGATATGGTGAGCCAAGAATGGTCTGAGGAAATTCTTGATTAGGGATGTTTCCAAACCAAATGAAATAATATTGTTGTTTTGTTTTTTATCTGATGTTTAATGAACATTTAGCAGCAGATCTTGGAGAAACAATGAAAACATGATGTGGCTGTTTCAGGCCCTGAACAGTTATAAATGTAGTTGTCCTCATGGTCGTTTTATAGAGTAATGTGCAGCGCGAAAAACATGTTCATACCATGTCTTGTTTAGATTATGCATTTGTAGGAACATGAAATAATGTAATGTTAACTGTTGTGTCCAAAACATGCATTTCTGCACACAACAGCAAAGTGAAGTGTGTCAGAAACGATCTCAGCTTCACTTTAGAGCCAAGATGTTTTCTATGCTGGGACCCATGAGGGAACTGCTGACAGACCCCCTGGACATGCACACACTCGAGTGCCTGATCATACACACACACAAACAGGCCGTGCTACTCTGGAGTTACTTAGTTTTATTGGGGGTAGAGGACGGGAGTGGATCAGAGGGTGGTGTGTGATGGCAGCAACAGCTCTTGGCTACAGAACATAAACTACCAATGAGGTGAACAGCTCCATAAAGGAACGATGCCTCCCCAGAGCCTGGCGCTGATCGCCCGGACCCTCTGAGCTCAACATGTTACACAAACACACACACACACAGCTGCAGCACAAACACACACTCCTTCACAAATGCACTGGCGCTCACTTTTTACACGCTCATGGAACCAAATGTTTTCTGACAGCGTATGCAGATGATCTGCGATGCTTTTGTTATTGTTGTCACATTTGGTTTTGTTCTTT
This sequence comes from Simpsonichthys santanae, assembly GCA_031762415.1. Taxonomy (NCBI): domain Eukaryota; kingdom Metazoa; phylum Chordata; class Actinopteri; order Cyprinodontiformes; family Rivulidae; genus Simpsonichthys; species Simpsonichthys santanae. The sequence goes on along the minus strand of JARVLU010001073.1, from coordinate 30,062,530 downwards.
ACTAAAACACGTGGATCTGCACAAACACTCAGAGCTGCAGTGAGTTCAGTAGCGAAGCTCGCTGGATTCTTTAAGAACTTGATTTCACCGACCAGCACCTGATACAGGAGACACAAGTTCAGGGTTCCTTTCAGAGATCCAGTTTAATGAACTCTTTAATGTGGAGTTGTGCTTAGGGGTCTCACAAATCTCACATCAGCTCAGTGAGTCAACCCAACCTGGATCTGTGCATGTTCGTGTAGAATCACATTAGAGCACGGCTCAATCATGAAGCTGGAAGGAAAACTGATGTTTAAACCTGAAAAAAGGCAACAAACACATTATTAATAAAATCTCTGCCTAAACTAATCAAAGCATAAGATGATCTGACTGAAAGGTGATTGATGTGTTTTCTATAGGCAAGGCTGATTTTTTTTATTAGATATACAATAGTTTTTATCCTAAATTTATATATACAGTATATATATATATATATATATATATATATATATATA
>JARVLU010001073.1:29953848-29970317 GCA_031762415.1 Simpsonichthys santanae | reverse complement strand
CCCCCCCCCCCCCCCCCCCCCCCAGGCAGACTGTTGATAGTACATGAAGCTAATGCCAAGATGAAAAGTCTCCCATTGTGTGCTGCTGTTTGCTGATGTGTGTGAGAACAGTTTGTACGTCTGTGAGGCCACACCAGAGCAAACACCCGCCAGACCTCAGCTGCTCAGAAAAACATGACGCAACAAATCCTGAAAAAAAAAAAATCTGTCAAAGCAGATCAAGTTGATGTTTGTCCCTAGTCTTATCAGATTCATAAAGATACCTTTTATTCTGGTACACAATGTGATGATGTGGGGCTGATACAAAAGTCCCACCTACACACCCTCCCAGTCTGTTTGAAGTGTATTTTCATGCATTTTAGTCAGGAAGGAATTTTCCCATTTGTTTCCATGGAGGGGTGGGGCTTCTATGTCCTTTGCTGCATCACCTTCATGCTTTCCAGGTCTCTCTCGTAAATGAGTCCTCAAGGCTCAATGGGATGAACGTGTGTAACTAAAGGTTGATTGAACCTTCATGCTTCAGATCCTGTTTCTAGTTCAATCTAAATCATGTGCTTGCAGAGCTCTGTGCTACTTGAAGCTGGAGATGTTCACCGAGGCCAAGCAGGACTGCGACGCAGCCCTGAACCTGGAGCCGACCAATAAGAAGGCTTTCTACAGACGAGCCCTGGCCAGTAAGGGCCTGAAGGTGAACAGAGCCGCACCTAATGTCATTAGTGAGCATGCTGAGAGCACAGCAGGGCTGACTGCGACACCGCATGTGTCATTAAAGGACTGCACCTTGTAAAGAGTCTCTCTGGCACATGTTGAACATGTTTTTCTTTCTCTCCCTTAGGACTACCTGGCCTGCAGCTCAGACTTGCAGGAAGTGCTGCGGTTGGATCCCAACGTGCAGGAGGCAGAGAAGGAGCTGGAGGAGGTGACGGCGCTGCTCAGAGAGAGTCTGGCTCATTCTTCACAGGCCAAAGCCAGGAGGAGCGTCCCCATCACAGAGGTGCAGACTCCCAGCAGCACATGGAGGAGTCAGGTGGTCAGGCCACGTGAAGTCTGAGAGAGCATTTCAGATGTGAAGCCATGTTTCTGCTCCGATTTCAAGCTGACTATCTTTTTATGTCACACACATCCACTGACAGGAAGCTGTAAACCTTCAGTGATGGACAACAATGTTTTTACCCATAGGTTCATGAATGTTTCATGAACTTCTGAGCAGATTTAAATTAAACCTAACATGTCTGAATAATGCACATAGTTCTAAAGAAACTAAGAACATGTTTTCCTCCTGCCTCAGGTTGATGATGATGAGGATTTAACAGCTGTTCCTAACTCACAGACCGCCAGCACAGGAGAGGATGTCACCATGAACCTCAAGCCAACCAACGCCTATGAATTTGGCCAGTCCCTGAACGCAGCACGCTGCAGTGGGAACACCGCGGCCTGCGCTGAGCTGCTGGCCTCCACGTCACCGGAGCTGCTCCCCCAGTATCTCAGCACGCAGCTGGACTCTGTCACCATCAGCTTCATCATGCGGGCACTTGACTCACACTTACTGGTGAAAAATCCCAGCTTGGTGTACCAGCACCTCAGCCACCTGCACACTGCAGACAGGTTCCCAGTACGTTCACAAATACAACTCCAGTTATGACAAAGTTGGGTCAGTGGGTAAAATATAAATAAAAACTGAATGCAACCATTTTCAAATCTCATAAACCTTTATTTTATTCACAAGGCAACACTGAAACATTCAATGTTAAGGAAGTGTATTATTTTTAGGTAAAACAGGAGGACATTTTGATTTTCAACTTTTAATAGTTTGGAACAGCTTCCCACTCTGTTCATCCACTTTTCATGAGCTGTGGCTGAATGGATGCTGTTCACATAGACTTCATCTTTGTGTGATAGAGCTTTAAGCAGCGTTAGTGGACGGCTCTGTGAACAGTGTTCACACACACACAATGATTTGTGGAAGTGGTCTTGAGCCCAAATGTTCAAAACAGAACCAGACCTGTTTTTACAGCAGAGACACGTCCAGTACTGATGAGGGGTTGAATGACTACATATTAATTAACATGATAATAGTCGAGTCGACTAGTTGATGACATCATAGGAACTCAAGACGCAAAAAACACCCCAAAAAACATTGGGAGCGTATATTTATGCTCCCACCATTTATCATACTGTGAATAAAGTAACAGGAAAACCTAACTATTATCAAGCTGCAAAAGTTAGTTTTATTTTATTTAATCCACTAAATAAAATAAACCACATCAGCAGTGGTGGATTCTCCGGTGGAGGACACCCCTGTTGTTTATTTTATTTAGTGGATTAAAAAAAATAAAGCTAAAAACATCATCTTTAGTGAAATTCTTCCACACTGTTGATGAATTTCTACCTGTTTGAGAAGACTTTGCCTGCTCCTCTCCGTCCATCTGCTTGGAACAATCTGTTTTGTAGCCAGAGGTCTGGCGCTGATCATGTGACACAATCACTGACTGCAACTAGTCGACGTGAAATTTAAAAACTCGTGAGATGTCTTAGAGTCGACAAGTCTAGTCAGGCCTTGAACTCACCTTCAGCCTGGTCCTTTGAGCTCAGAGGTTTGGGACCAGTTAACCTCTGCCCATCTTTACTTCTGAGAAATTCAGCCTGTAACATGTTTTTATACTCACTCTTCTTACTGACCTGTTGACACTTAACCACATTTCTTGCTAAATGCTCCTCCAGCTGTTTCTTAGCTGCGCTAACTATGTTCCATTGTGAATAAAATATGGGTTTATAGGATTTACAAACACTTCCATTTTGTTTTTATTTACATTTGCAACAGTCAACATTTTCAGGATTGGGGCAGAAAGAAAAAATAGCTCTGCGTTTTATATTTTCATGTTAAAGTTGTGTACATAAAGTTGAAATGCTGTGCTGTTTGCAGATGGTCCTCATGCTGCTGCAGAACGACGAGCGGCACCTCATGACGCAGCTGTTTGAGCACCTCTCAGCTGTGGAGAGCGCTGAGTTCACCAAGAACGACGTTCAGAATCTGGCCAACAAATACATCTGACCCCGCTGCATGAGCTGGTCACCTCCACTCTTTGGTCTATGCAAACCACAGACTGAGTCCACAGAGGCAGGAAGCAGCAGAACGTGTCCACAGCAGCACCACAGCACTCTCTCAGTAACCCTCTACAAGATGTTTTATTTCTCAGGACATTTTGTGAAGCAGACTTCTGTTTGTACCGGCGCCACTAGAGCTGTTCATCAAGGGCATCGTGGGACTTAATGGACCTTTCTCTTTAGAGTCCAGAGAACTAGGTCCCAGTCTCATAAGTGTTTTTCACTGCAAACAGCTAATTTACACGAGAGGCTCGTGTTGCCATATTTTAACTCAGTAGATGAGGCTTCCAAACTATTTGAAATTAGTCATTTAATAAAAAATGACACATTTAGATGATATTCACTATGTTCAAATATTACTTAGAAAAGGAGCTTAAATAAGATGTTTTTCTTGCTTCAGAACCATCAAACACACATTGAACTGTGTGGAGGACCTGCAGGTCTCCACAGCAACATGTACATGCTGAGCAGGTGTCTTACTATGTTCTGAGACACACAATCCTCCAGGTTTTCTTTTATGCCCACCACAAGACAACGATTTGCTTGCATTCGTTTTGTCTGCGGTGTTAGCAAAATATCTGATGAATCACCTGATGGATTTGAATGAAACTTCTAAAGCATGTACAACTGAATATTTGGATGAATCTAAGAGGAGTACAAGCAGCTGATGATAAACACATTAGCTGTAGCTCAGCTGGTTTTAGATACTGAGCTTAGGTTTGACATGGTAGTAGCTGAAAGTCATCCTCAACACACGCTCTGAGGCCATCATCTAAAACACTGTCATGAAAGGTGATATGCCTTCCTGGAAGGACAGCTAGGCCTGTGATTAACTATGCAACTAGTCGAGGAGTTGGAGATCCTTCAGGTGTTTGGTGTGACATGAGGTCCTCCTCACAGCAGGTCTGACTCCTGAGCAGTGTCTTCAGCAGGTGCTGTGCTTCTGCTGTTCTGCTGGTTGTGAAGATAATCTTACAGAGAAAGTCTTTTTTCATTCTATAGTTTTAAACAAATGATTTAATGTATTTGAATTCTTCATCTTAAATTATACATTATAGCTATATGCAAATGAAAAATTATTTTTGCTAATTTAATTCACCATGTGTTTAATGACTATTAAATATTGAGGGCTATGAAAATCCAAATGATTCTGTGTCTTATTTTTTTAATGACTTTACAAAGTTCCATCCATTGTCTTTAATCGCTTCTTCCTTTTCAGGTCACGGGGGTCACTGGGGGTCACTGGTGCCCGTGTCCAACAGTCTGAGGAGGGGGACACCCTGGACAGGTCTCCAGTCCATCACAGAGACAAACAAACATTCAATCTCTCACTCACACCTAGAGACAATTTAGAGTTACCAATCAGTCTAACATGCATGTTTTTAGTCTGTGGGAGAAAACCCACACAGCAAGGAGAGAACATGCAAACTCCACCCAGAAAGGTCCTGGGCTGGGATTTGAACTGGCAACCTTCTTGCTGAGAGGCAACAGCTCTACCCACTGTTCCACCGTTCTGCCCAATTTACAAAGTTCAGGGACACAAACTGAAAAATGAGCAATAAATTCAGATTTTCTAGCGTCGCTGGTTTTACTCTCGATATAAAGATCAGAGTGTAGGGCTGTACATCATGCACACCCTCCCAACTCACTCACAGCCACGCAACACGTTTTGAGTCTCAGGTGACCAACTCTACAGAGAGGAAATGCATATTTGAACATTCAACAGCAAAGAAAGAATTATTTGGGGAAAAAAAAGACGTATATTTTGTTTTTAGTAAAAAATAAAGTTTAATGTTTAAATGGAGCAGGACTTATTCAATTCAATAATAATTAATCCCAAAGGGAATTTAAATTTAACTAGTTTCATTAAGAGATGTTATAGATGCTGATGGCTGTAGGCAGGAATGTTCTCTTGTAAAGGTCTGTCCCACAGTGGATTCACAGAAACTGGCTGCAGATGCTGTCCACTCAGACTCCGCTGGCCTCTCGGTTCCCCTGGGCTGCAGGACCACCTGAACGCCAGGCAGAACTCCCAGAGTGATGGCCACTCCTCCCAGCAGCCTTCCAAGCTCCTCGTTGCTGCGGACAGGCAGGTGCCAGGGGTTGATCCTGGTCTTTCTGCCGTCACAAGCAGCATTTCCTGCCATTTCCAGGATCTCAGTCAGGCACACAAGCACAGCTGCCAGGTAGACGGGAATGCATCTACGGCACCTCCCTTTCAACTCATTTGAGATTTGGGGCTGTAGTTGATATTATTTGAAGTTTATAATTGTACAGCAGCCCATCACTAAGAGGTGCTCATCGTCTGGTTTCAACTTCCTGTTTCTAGCTCTGTATTGATGTTCACATTAATCAGGTTAGTTGTGAAAAATTGTGTTTAAAAAGTTATTTAAATAGAGAAAGTACCTCTGAGACCAGACTTTTAATGTATTAATTCAAAAACAAACTAATGTATTTCTTACATATATTTTATTTTTATTTTTTGGGATATGCATTTACATGCATATAGTAAAGCAAATTAAAGAAATATACAATTTTCTTATACTGATCTGCACAAATGACCATTTTCATCTGGCACCACTGTCCAAATTAGAACAAGAAAATGGAACTTTGATAAAGAGAAGAGGAACGAAGAAAACACACAAAAAAACTTGTCTTGCTTAGAGGCAAGGACAACTGCAGGACATCAGAACCAAAGCAAGTGTTCATTCAGTAACAGAGGTTCACCTGAGCCGGCTCAGTGGCCTCGGAGCGGACCACCGGCTCAGCCAACACTGACAGTAATGTCCAGAACACTTTGTCTGCTCAGCAGCACCAGTTGGGAACACAAACAGGAACCACAGGAGAAATCAGGAATATGTAAAGGTTAAACAAAACAAAAAAGACCATCTCTATTAACCTTTGTGCATTGCAGAACATTAACGTAGTCTGAAGTCCAGGCAACAGTGCGGGTGCCTCGGGCCATTGTGCAGCCTGTTTGCGTAGCATTTGTGAAGGTGTACAAAACAGCAGTCTGGATGATCCTGGTCTGTCGTCATTAGTCTCCAAGGTGTAAAAAAAAAAAAAAAAAAGATGCACAATACTGTGTGTACAAGATTACTGGTAATCAAGAGCCTGAGAGCTGTCTTTGGTAGGCAGTTAAACATTTATCATGTCTACCACAGTATGTTTTGCATGTGAGCGTCCCCCTCCAACACAAACATTCTGCTTTCTGGAAGTTTTTGTTTGCAATCTTAGAAGATGAAACACAAACGGCTTCTTGAAGGCACCACGAGTGAAAGATATCGAAGCTCTCTCTTACTCAGAGAGGTGAAACCATCACTCTGAATAAATCAGAAGGAAAAACTCGTCTTTGTAGTTTCCAGGAGCTGACCTCCCCACTGGTTTACATTACAATAACTTGGAGCATCATCTCTTGGAGCATGGCCTTCCAGAGACCTCGTCTCAAACGGTCCACAGACATGAAGTGTGCTCAGGCCGTCAGTCGTCATAGCACTAAAAGAAAAACTCAAGCTACAGATGTGAATTCAGCAGGTAACAAGCTGTGAGAGCTCTTGAGCACCATCTCTCCCACACTGGGAGTACAGCTGTGTTCATATAGTGGGTGTAGGTTCAGACCAGCAGCTCACTGGGCTCGGACTGCTGGCTCATCAGCGTTCACAAAGGAGTCTCCAAAACGTTGAAACGCTGCAGGGTTTCTCCAATCTCTTGTACGAGTTATAAAAACAAGGTGTGAGACTGCGATGGAGAATGTGCCATTTTTCTGAGTCTCCAACATTCTCAGCTCAGTGAGGTCCGACCTTCAGCTGCAAAGTTAACGAGTGCTAAAATGATTCAGGGTCAGGATCCAGGCCTCAAACCTTTACGTTGAGCTGCACTTCAAATTTACGCCAGAGGACAAAATAAATAGAAAATGGTTGTGTGTGTTACGGTGACATTTAGGGGTAAAACTAAAACAAAGGAAGTTGTATATCCTGGTCCCTGTCTGAGATGGACTCATTCAAGAACACTGTAAAACAAACAGAACAAAAAAGAATTGTAGTAAAACTGGCACAGTGGTTTACTTTCTAAATTATGTGCAGCGGGCTGCGTTCTGAACGTGGCGAATCGACCGACCACCGGGCCACGCAGACATGGCTGCTCTTCAGAATGAAAAACTCAACAGAGCCATTTTATTCAAGAACTCCTGTGTAGGACTCGAGTCCTTCAAGAAAAGGACACAACAACGCAGAGTAAACTCAAAGCAGTGACCGTTAGTGTGAAGAAGGTTAAACTGCAGCACTTAAGGTATTGAGTTTTTAAATATCAGTCTGGATACAGGAGCTCCTGGCCTGCTGCTGGCTTTGGGATGGTAGTTGTGGTTGGTTGTTGTTGTTTTCTTTCAGCAGCTCTCCGGTGTTGCTGTGAGAGTCCAGCTCAGCAGGACACACCAGGCTGACCTTCTCCTCCATGATGAAGCACAGAGGAGAAGGCTCGGAACCATTTCCGAGAGAAAAGGCGATGGAGGTGGGGGACTGCGGAGCGATTACAGCTCCATGTCCCTGCAACGATGATGAAGTGGGGCATGTCTCTAGGCGGTCGTTCTCCACCTCTGGTAGGGGGCTGACGGTGGCAAAGCGTAAGTGGTAATCGCCGCCGCCGGAGCCGTGGCTACAGGATGTCTTCATGCTTTCTATGTCCGAGCAGCTGAACTCGGAGAAGTGGCTGGAGTGAGAGTCAGCCACCGACGGCAGGCTGCCACTCAGAGACGGAGAGTCAAACTCGGAGGAGTTGGTGCTACGCTGCTCTAGAAGCTGAGCATCTATCTCCTCCCGGGTTTCATTGATCTTTGTGCCCCCACCTTTCTTGCGCAGCTTGCCTTTACTCTTTTTGCCCCCCGAGGTGGAGGAGGACTCTTTGGCGCACTTAGCAGAGGTTTCTTTGCTCTCTGAGGAGGTGCAGCCATTGGAGGAGTAAGTCCAGCGACCGACTTGGCCGTCGTCTACGCTGCTGCCGCCACTGTGATGTCGCCGTTTCACCGGTTTGGATTCGATGTCGACCTGGACTTCCATACTGTTTCCCTCTCTGGAACAAAAGAGGTGAAAACAGGACAGTCAGGGGAGTTCAAGATAAACTGTGTGCACGGCACGCCTCAGATGTTGAGGTGCTTCCACACAGAACACTTGGGTTTCTTGATGCTTCTACAAAGTCATTATGAAGACCAACCTGGCTTTGCTTTGCACAGCCAGCCCAGGGTGCAACACACTGCCAAAGGTCAACGAGGCCACATCTGTTACCATGTGGCAAACACCACTGGCAGCATGAGTCAGCATGAGACGATAGCCAAAATAATCCAGAGTCACTCAAGTAATAATGAAAAAAATAATTTTGATTTGCTTTCATTAAAAATAAATAAATGCAGTTACCAATAGTACTGCGGTCTAAATATCAGATATTGTTTAATACGTGCTATTTTATATTTATATTAGTATAATGGATATTTTTTATTATGCTCTAGGCTCCACCTGACTGGAGGGGGGACAAAAACTACCATAATTTCCAAACTATAAGCAGCTACTTTTTTCACATACCGGTACTTTGAACCTTGCAACTTATACAGTGCTGCGGCTAATTTCTGCTTTTTTTTTTTTTTTTTTTTGCTTTTTTTTTTTGGACAGGCTAATGAGCTTCATGCGGTCAAAGCATTTAGCCTCGTCACACCAGAGCACTCATAGCTGCCCAGTACACGTCTCTCTTAGGGGGTGGGTCCTCATGACTCAATGAAACTACCTGTAAAAATAAAAATTACAAAAAATCTGACCAATGAAATTACCAAACAAGTCATAGTGGACCAATGAAACGGGAAAGGGTAAACAGAGAGGGGGAATCCCCTCCAAAAAATTTTAACCCCCCCTGCCCCCATCTTACATTACGGTTCTGAGTCCGACACTGTTCCTGCTCGTTGTTGTCCGAATCTACGGGCGAAATCTCCAGACACCTGTGAGTTCCTGCCCGCGTACGACTGCCTGGTTAGCTCGGCACTCACCCCCACCACTCTTTTAGGGGCGGAGATATTTGTTAAGAGTAGACAAAGAAATGCTACTTGAAGAGGCAGATCGTATGTTCGTAAGTGGCTATTGTGTTTAAAATGAGTGTTTATGTGATTATTTTCAGTTTACAGATCCAATACAAGTTTTATTCATTCAAGGCAATCGCATTTGATCATAACTGTATTATTAGTAGGCCTGAGTTACCGGACCCAAGCAAATAGTTACCAGAACACACCCTGTCAAAATAAGAGAGTTCCCAGATCCTGTTCTGGCAGGATCTGGCTCAAATTAAGCCATTTTTAACACTGTGGTTCACCTTTAAACAGGTAACACACCCACGCCTCCGCATCACCAACAGTAGTGGAAGACTCTTAGTTGGGGCTGAGTCTTGTGGGTCAATGGATTACTTTTTAAAGTGAAGTTTAAAACAGCCCTACAAAGGTTGGAGGAGCCCAGACTTGTATGACGGATCAGTGAATGTTTGCAGCACAAAGAACCAGAAAAAAAAACACGTCAAAATAAAACGATGACAGTAGCTTTTAATTCCACATTTAGTACAACTACCGTATTTTCCGCCGTACACATCGCACCGCCGTATAAGTCGCATCAGTCCAATTACATCCAATAATGATGAAAAATCCATAAACATGTCGCACTGCCGTATAAGTCGCATCTATTACACATCACTGTTGATGCATCGCGTATGTTACGCATCACTGCTGACAACCTGGAAATGTGGGCCGGTGTTTTGCCAAAAAATGGATTGGCTGCCAAATGGCCACAGGAGCGTGCACGGAAGGACTTTAACAAGATTAACTTAAAAACGATTATTTGTTTGCTGAAAATTATAGCAAAGGTGTGTCTGAGCTGAACTTTTCCTTCATAAATGAACGTAATGGTCAAATCAGCAGAATAAAAAAAAATACGGTTGTGTCGCTGCCTCGGTTCTGTGAAACATGGACGCTCAGCGAGCAGAAACGCTGCATTTCTTTAAAATTTAACAAGATAAACACCTAAAAAAAATTTGTTTGCTGATATTATAGTAAAGGTGTGTCTGAGCTGAACTTTTCCTTAATAAATGCATGTAATGGTCAAATCAGCTAAATTTAAAAAATAGTTTTGCTGCCTCGGTGCTGCAAAACGTGCACGCGCAGCAAGAGGAGGCGCTGCATTTCTATAAAATTTAACAAGATAAACACCTAAAAACATTTATTTGTTTGCTCGACATTATAGTAAAAGTGTGTCTCAGCTGAACTTTTCTTAATAAATGCACTTTGATGATTAAAACATGGCAAAATGAAGCCGGCAAAATAAAGTGGCTTAAAATTACTACATGCCCACTCGCCCATAATGATGACAGAAACACCTATATATTTATTTATTTTAATCCAAACCTGTTAAATTCTTCATCTTCTGTGTCGCTGGTGAACAGTTCTGCCAACTCCTGATGCAGAGGTTAGTCTTTGGTAGGCAGTTAAACATTTATCATGTCTACCACATTATGTTTTGCATGTGAGCGTCCCCCTCCAACATAAACATTCTGCTTTCTGGAAGTTTTTGTTTGCAATCTTAGAAGATTGCAAATGCTACTTGAAGAGGCAGATTGTATGCTCATAAGTGGCTATTGTGTTTAAAATGAGTGTTTATGTGACTATTTTCAGTTTACAGATCCAATACAAGTGGGTACACTTCCTACCCACAGCTTAGGTCAGCTGCCTTCTCTTCCTCCCCTTCTCTGCCCCACCTCCAGCTCCAGCTAACATCTCGGCCTTTCTGAACCCCGACTGGATGGTTTCTTTAGTGACTGAGGTCTACGCTTTATCGATCCATCCGAGGACCTGCTGAACCGTCGCGTGGCACATCCGTCCTGTAGCCGTGAAGCTGTGCTCTCCGTCCACTCCTCCCAAAGGCGGCGCAGAGCTGCTTTGAAGCTCCAGTTCACAGAAATGTCCAGAGGCTGCAGCACTTTTGTCAAGCCTCCTGGGATGATGACAGGAATGGAGTTGCACGCTTTAATTTTATCTTTAAATTGCGGCGTGATGTGCGCACCATGCTTTCCATCACCAGCAGGGCTTTTTTTGCTCTAAAAAAATCCATCTGGCCGCTTCGTGCAGCACTGTGTGAGCCACACGTTCATCATCTCTGTGTCCATCCACCCCTTCTCATTAACTGTAACAACACGCGCGGGGGAAACTCCTCCTTCGGCATGGTTTTATGATTCAAAATCTCCATGGGTGGCAGCTTACAGCCTACAGGTACACCGGTAGTCGTCAAAAGCCTAGCTGGCCCTTTAGCACCCCCTAGTGGCCGAAAATGATACTGCTCCATTTTTCAGTCAGAATGAATGGAAACAGTCATATCTCAGCTAAAAATTGGTCTAAAAATATGGGGGGGAAAAATCCATAAATACATCACTTTGCCGTTTAAGTTGCAGGGCATGTAAATAATGCAAAAAAAAAAAAAACAACAACAACAACAACTGTGCCTTGTACACCAAAAAATACTGTATCTGGATGGATTGGATGTGGTGCTCAGTTTCCTGTCAGTTCTCTGACAGCTGCCTGAACTCACCTCTGGTTCCTGGGGCAGGTTTTGTCTGTGCAAGGGTTAACGATGTGGCACTGGCCGAAGACGTACTGATGGTCCTTGAAGCCCATGCAGCGTGCCACACAGCCACTGGGGTACGTCTGTCCATTAGAGGCACACACTGGGATGAAGTGGTCTGGACAGGCACAGGGGAGACCTGCGGGATCAGGAAACATTCATTTCCAGCTCACTCAACTTGTGTCCATTCTATAAAACCCTAAAATATATTTTTTAAAGCAAGTGGACTTCTGTATCTGAAGATGTTTCTGTTCCTAGAAATAAGCCTTTTCTACTGAAAACTTGAGATCCAAGTTTTAACGCTCTGTTTTTACAGCTAAACTTACATGCAGATTAATCTCCCTCCCCTCCCTGCTGAGGGTCATTAAGGTCTTTGTTAGGTTTCCTCTGTTTACTCAAGAACGACCTTTGGAAATGTTAGTTTTATCAATGCTTATTGGAACAAATAAACAAAAAAAGCAGGTGATTTTGCACATTGGTTTTATCGGTGCGGGGAGTTGAACGGGTGACCTTTCGATCACAGGCCGTCCAGATGACCTGACTGAACATTGTTGGATTTATACCTGGATTATTGAGCATGAACTTTGACCTTCTGGTTTTAGTTTCTGTAATTCTAGAGGCTAAGGTTCTGAATATCCATGTCTACAAACCACAACGAGGATAAAAACGAATAGTTTTATGAACTAAGCTGCACATACAAGAACAACACAAGTCTGAAATGGTCCCAGTCCAGAAAAAGCATGGTTCTATGAACACATCAACCAGCTTCTTGACCTTTTGGCCAATCTGATCTGAGTCAAACCAATGAGAAGACGCACCAGTGGCATGAGTGGTGGTGGAGAAGCCAGGGCTGGGACACTTCCTGTTGGAGCAGATGGTTTCTCCATAGAAGCAGGAGCAGGTGTTGCAGTCGGTCTGGAAGGTGGTGCCATGGTCTGAAGGTAAGAACAGAACACCACAAGGACAGAAGGTTTCAAAAGTCTCTTCTGACCGGATGAGTTTAACAAAAAACAGTCTTATCACTTTAGTATTTGTTGTTGCTGCAGGAACGTTGTCAGAGGTGGTTTGAAGCGTATCCTTATGACTTTCAAAAGTTTTTATATTGTCTCCTAAAACCAATGAGTGTTCATGCAGACCTGAGACAGAGCTGCTACAGTGGTGATAAATTAGCATGAATCAAGTCACCAGACAGACCTACAGGAGCTCAAACAGGAAGTATATCCACATGTCACCACAACTCCTCAGGAACCAGTGGACATAGGTTACTGAAACTCTCAAAAGGTTATGACTGGATCTACTTCTACAACAGTCAGCATTATTCAATATGACTGCCACAGACAAGTGACCTGCAACAAACAGAAAAATGGCTCAAACTCAGCCAGTGTTTGAGATGTTGAGCTAAGGCGTGACATGGTAGTAGCTGAGAGTCAGTCTGAACTTCTAGCCTGAAATGTGGAAACTTTCGCCCCTTCTTAATTTTAGATTAGGTTTTATAAACCTACATATTGGTTTAAGTGTCATTACCTATAGCTTGTATCAGATGCTGATAAATAAATATCTTGTGTTCGTCAATGTGTTTGTGGGCTCGTTATAAACATTAAATGAAGTTCTGGAGGACTAAAATTGTGTGCACATCTGATAGATCTGATCTGAGAGGCTGGGGTGATGTACCTCTGCTCAGGCTGTCAGTTGGAGCATTGGAAGAGGATTAAAAACATCTTGATCTGACATCTTCATCCTAAAGGGTCCAATACACTCCATCTGATGTGCTGAAATCGTCTTTCATTGTCAAAGTTGCTTGAGGAACTCATGCTATTTTGTTCTCAGAGCAGCGTCGCCTGTCCCTTTTCGACACAAGGACTTGGAAGAACTTTTCCTCACAGGCATGTTCACCAAGTATTGTGTGATTGGTCAGAAGTTTGTGGGCGTGACTGTCAATGTGGAAATGCACTCAGACATTCAGCTGTACGACTCTTTCAACACACCATCCATTCATCCATCCATCCATCCATCCAATATCTTCTGCTTGTCATCAAGTCTGGTCGCCGGGGCAGCTACTTGACAGGGAGGCCCAGACATCTCTTTCCATAGCCTTCTCTTCCGGCTCTTCTGGGAAGACCCCAAGGCGTTCCCAGGTCAACCGAGAGACGTAGTCTCTCCAGCGTGTCCTGGGTCTTCCCTGGAATCTCCTCCCAGTTGGACATACCTGAAGCACCTCCCTAGGGAGACGCCCAGGAAGCATGCTTACCAGATGCCCGAACCATTTCAAGTGATTCCTCTCGATGTGGAGGAGCAGTGGTTCTACTCCGAGTCTCTCCCAGATAACTGAACTCCTCACCCTGTCCAAAGCTTCTAACCCTATCTGTAAGGCAGAGTCTAACTACCCTGCAGAGGAAACTCATTTCAACCGCCTGTATCCACTATCTTGTTCTTTCTGTCACTACCCAGAGTTCGTGGCCATAGGTGAGTGTAGGAACGTAAACTGACTGTTAAACAGAGAGCTTTGCCTTACAGCTCAGCTCCCTCTTCACCACAACAGACCGGCAGAGAGTCCACAATACTCCAGACACTGCACCAATCCGTCTGCCAATCTCACGCTCTACGACTCTTCAAACACATTAAATTAGTCAAATGGCCACAAACTCCTGGATGGAGATCGTGCAGACATTGCGTAAGGAGGAGTCTCTGCTGAAAAGTATGACACTTTCTTCATGATAGCTATGGCCACACAGCAGATGCAGGGATGAAGTGGAGACTTGTGGGAAGAAATTTGTGCAGTGACGCATACTGCAGCGGGAGGGGTTTCCCAGGAGCTCTGTGTCTGTTTCTCAGGGAATATGCACCGTTTCCTCTACCATTATACAAAGTACAAGGAGGGCACCCCACCCTGTCTACAGAACTGAGCACCCTGCCTACCAAACTGTCCACCCCCCCGTTGACAACTGACTGACGTAGCAATACGCTAGCAGTGCAATACAGACGCGCTAGCTAAAAACAACAGAGGTAGCACTCAGTCTCCCCCACCCCAGTCGGCAAAAATCATGGAAGAGATGAGCACCCTGCCAAAGCAAATAACCTAGGAGAAACACTGCTATGAAAGGTGTGTGTGAAAACTAACATCTCACAACCACGTGACCGCAAGTTGACTGTTCGGCTGTGGATGTCGTATGCCCTTTGGTCTGTCTTGGTCCATCTTTCAGTTGGTCACTTCTTCTCTGTTCTAAAACAATCCTAATACAAGACCTAGCACTGCCCTCGGTCCTGCAGGTCCAAGGTTTAATCAGAGGCCTAGTGTGATGTGTTAGAGCTCTGAATATGTGCTGTGAAGGACTCTCAGCCACTACCACACCAAAATATAGCTTCACAGCTGTAAGGCTGATTGGCATGAGGATTTGAAGAAGACATCTGTGTTCATTTTGAACTGTAGTGACTCCAAAGGTCAACGAGTTGTAGAATTACAACTCTCCTGTTCTCCGCCTGATTATTTGCTCTCTGTGCATCGGAGCTCCTATTTTACACATCTTCCAAAACTAAAACTACTGTTGTGGATCTGACCAGCTGGACTTTCAATGCAATAGACAAAATCTTTTCAACAAAGCAACAGGGTCCTGGAGAGCCGTCATGTCAGGAGGACGCCAAAGACATATACAACTGGATTTATGATAATTTCCTGCTTTTTGGAATCAGCTGGTTCCTGGTCTATCAACATACAAGAAGACAGCTGCAGTTAATTTGGCCCTAGTCAGGCTGTCTGCCTTGTGAAAGTTTGTGCTTTGAGGACTAAAAATAAGCTGATTTACGAGCTAAACCGTAAGATGGAAGTGATTTGTGAGAATCGCAGGTCAACTGCAGTTTTGGGACTCGTTGGCATGTTGGAACAACCTTGGAGGGGCTCATAAGCACGGACCAGTAGAATGCACCATAATCTGGCCATTTTGGATCTGGAAAGTACCAGTAAGACTCAGGGCTGACAAGAAAAACAGTCTGCCTGAAGAAAATCAATAATTGTGGCTTATCTGAATCTGATTCTCCTGGTTGGCCTCGAAAACAGGCCGACGTATCAATTTTTCCTTGAAATGTGTAAACTAAGGGAAAGCGTCGTCTGTCACAGCCTCACCAAGAACTTCCATGGAGGCTTATCAGAACTGTGCCAGCTGACCATCATTTTATCAGGACAGTGGACTATCTGTTAGTGCTTCATGGACCACCTCATCATCAAATGCATATGAAACATGTTCATAAATATAGTTGCTGGCAGAGTTTTTTTTAATGTCTTAAATCGTGTCCTGATAGGACAAGGTGTGAAGAGATCTTTTTTTGTAATACCACTATCCTCTCCTCATGGCTTTGTCCCTTTTCTATCTAAAAAGTATTCTGAAATGGATAAGAGGCCGTGCTGTCATAGCAGCAGCTACGTGCACTCCGCCCATCTTTTGGACGACTGTACGAGCATATTCTCGCTGTATCTCTGTACATGTGTAGGGTTTCTGGGGTCCTGTCATACATGTTGTGCTTTTCCTCATGTTTGCCTATCACCCTTCAGCATTTCTCCTCCTGTGTTCCAGCACTGTTGCACCTGCATCTGATCCTTATCACTGCAGGTGCCTTTCATTTCACCTCATTAGTGTCTGTATACAGGTAGTCCTCGGTTTACGGCGGACTTGGTTTACGGCGTTTCGCGTATACGACCGTCGCCCCCCAGTGACGTCATCACCCCTCGCGGACTTTTTT
>JARVLU010001073.1:29939962-29950801 GCA_031762415.1 Simpsonichthys santanae | reverse complement strand
TTTTAAACACATTTTTTCAATGTAAAACAACTTCGAACGGCCGTATTAATGTTTTAAATGTGTTTCCAAGCAATTAGCTAACAAAATACCCTTAAAAAAAAAAAAAAAAAACGAAAAAAATATAAAATGCTGCATAAAAAAGGCAACGAACGGCGCGATGACGTCAGTGGGGGCGGAGCCGTAAACGCGAAACGCCTTAAACCGATGACGCCGGAAACCGGGGACTACATGTACTTGTAAAATGAAACTCACATGCAGGGAGAGATTCACACGTAGTTTTGGGATTTGTATCTGTAAACAGAACATTGAAAAAAAGATTTGTAACGTGATTTTTTTAAATTTTTTAAATACAAATCTTTTTAACACAGACAAGTTTTTTTACAAGGTTATAAATCTTTTTTACATGTGCAAAATATTTAATTTGTGCCCATAGAAATGTCTTCAGCTAGAGAAGAGAAGTCCAGTTGCTTTTGATCTTCTTTGGATTTATGGTTACGCATCATAACAAATGTCCAAAAGTAAAAGGTTTTCAGTAAAAATCCTTCCAGCTGCACATCAGCCAATACCAGAGGAATTAATCATCCAAAAGAAGCAATGTTCATCCAGAAAATAGAGGAATTAAAGGTTTCAAAAGCAATACCTCAGAATTAATGTAACAAAGCTATTCCAGCATGCAGCCACTTTGAGCAGCGCAATCCTAGAGCAGACTTATAGACTTCAATTTTAGACTCAAAAGATTAAAAAAAAATCACAATGTCTGTGCTTTGCTTGTGACTCTAAATTTTGAAATATTTCCATCGTGTTACCATGAAGCTGTTAAGACTCATAAATCCAGAAAATTCACAGTAATGCCACTTTAATTGGGATTGTCACTTTATCTGTGCTGCTGATTATCTATGCTGCTGATTTCTTAAATAAAGCTGCTGTATTCATACCCATCTGCTCACAAGAGACTCATGTTCAGGCTGCTGTTTAATGCACTGTATTATTTTACATTATTAAGGTTTAACATATTAGATCCTTGTATACAGTTTTTTTTGTACTCTATATTTTAACTACTTTGGGGTGTAACTGGGACCTCGAGTACACAATTTTGTTCCACTTCATGTACCACATGTGATATGAATGACAATAAAATTACCTTGAACTTAGAGAAGAGTTCAACACTTCTTTAGCTCAAGTAGAAATCAACAGCCTTTACTGTAAACACAACTACCGTATACTGTCTCTGACTGCACTGTCAGCAACGTCATCATTACCAAAATACTTTAAAGAATGAAATGATGCACATACAGGTATAAGTAAAAGCTCTAAAAAATAGGAAAATCTGAGCGAGGATTGAAGTCCAGCCCAGGAAACTATGGAAAAAATTATAGCACAGTCTTTGTGGCTCCCAACAGGCTGGGTGGAATGCTTTTCCAGTCTGGGTCAGTGCAGGTCCTGACTCGTAACAAGACTGTGCATGAGAGAAAGCAAATCTGTGCACGTTCAAATTGCAGACAAGAGAAGTTTTGAGTATTTCAGACAAATTCTCAGTTTAATAGAATTTAATAGAGTGCTGCATGTTGTACCTGACAAAGTACTATTCAGTCCCACATGTGATGATAATGTGCTTTAAGTGTTACGGAGTGTAATCAGTCTTTGCACAGTTGTGTTAATTTGCACAATAATCTTATATTTTATTAAACACCAGCACCTGGTACTGTCACACCAAGCTGTTTCCTAATGGTGCTTTGTGAGTCGGAGTGTATTTTTCGACAGCAGTCAGTGAGATGATGAAGATGTTCATGAAGACGTTTGTGGGTTCCTCTGCTGTCTCATTACATGACCAGGTGTATTGTTGGACCTGGAGCTTTTTTATTTACTCATCACCTTTATTTAAAATCCTATTAAGATCACAGATTTCTTTTGCAAAGGAGGCATGGGCCTTTTTTGCATTTTGATCCTAAAAAAGAATCTACACTGTTCAGAGGCAGTGACATCACCTGGTTGCCAGGAGGGGGTGGGGCTTTCTGTGAAGGGGTGCTGTTGTGTGCCTCAAAGTGAGTAAAGAAATCATTCAGATTGTTCAGCAGAAAGATGGAGCTGTTGCAGGTCTGCAGTGTGGGCTTGTATTATAGTCTGTATTTGTCACTACAAGCTGTCTCTGCTGCCACTGGAGCAATGGTCTATCCCCCTGGAGTCTCGTCTCCTAACCTCTCTCAAACCAAGGACAGATTAGCCCTCACTGTTCTCACTTGGTTCCCATCTCTGAAGGTGACATTCCAGCCTGCAGAACTCCCACATCAGGCTTGGCTTCTGATTGGCTCTAACAGTGATTGTCTTTGTGTGCGTAACGTCATCAAAACACTTGAAGTAGGCAGGGACTGACTCCGTGTACTCCTGGAGGCATACCTGCCAACTTTTGATGATGGCAATGAGGGACACCTATTAGCATTATGTCAGTGATGAGCAGCAGTTGTGGGGGTCTGAAAAATTTCTCATTTTCAACCTAATAAATTATGTCTGATGTCTGTATCAATGAATAACCATACCTGAACTTCAACAACAAACTTTATATTTTATTCTGAGCATGCTGCAGATGTTTTTTAAGCTTATTTGTATTACCATAACCTTGTGATAGTTTGTGCCATCACAACAATTCCAACAGTTTCTGAAAGATGAGAAACTGCATTTACATCCAATATAAGATCATTACATTACCTTCACTCCTGCTGTCACAGGAAGCCGTTAAACCACCCTTCTATAGCCTTCCTCCCACACAGACTATGAACAGGTATGCCAAGCCAGCACTTGTCAAATGAGGGACATTTGAGTGTCCTGCCCTTCCTTATGCGAAACACAGGACAAAATCTGGAACTGTCCTGCCCAAACTGGACAGGTGGCTTGCATGTGGAGGTCTGTGATTTCATTATAAGTGCCAGTCAGCTTGATTATTTTCCAGTTTGCAGTGTTGAAAGTCTTTAAGTGCCTCTGAAGACCCTTACGGCCACACCCATAACCAGCCTCTGAACTGGTTCGATGACGTTAACCAGTGGTTTGAATGCTGGCATTAACATAAGAGTGATGTGGTCAGAGTTACAAAGGTGGTGCTATAGCCACGGTTTGAGCACCTCAAGCATGTAGTGTAGTGTGGGGACAACAACCTCCCTAGAGTCTTCAAACTGAGGCTTGAAAAGCTCCTCCCATCAGTCTCAGATCTGAACCAGAACACAGTTTGTAAGTGTGCATCCTCCTCTCTCTTCTCTTACTGTTAATAGAACGAATCACCTTGGAAAAAACAAAGCCGATATGAAACAGTAGGTGATATATGACCAGTTTTCAATAAAGAAAGACTGTTCATCTCCAGAGAAGCTAAAAGGAAGATTAAACAACAAGACCAGACAACATTTTTCCAGTATACACAGATACAGAATGCAGGCCATTTTATGGGGAGAAGTTTATTGGCTCTGGCTTTTGCTGGCAGGCTTGAGTGGGGGATTTTGGAGTCTGAACACTTCCTTACTATTGCAAAGTAAAAATCTTACTCTTTTACACCTGTGAATGATACAATAAAAGTGTTTATGCACCAAGACAACGAACAAACTAAACTGGATAGTTTGAGATAAACATTAAACTAATTTAGAATTTATGCAGCTTTATGATCTACTCTGCATTTTGTTGCGTCCTCCTGAAAATGGTACATATATGATAGTGAAATGCAATATACTGTATTCCAAAACAGAAACAGCAGTTTTTCACAGAAAGCAGCAGGACGTCCCACTAATATTGAACCTCTAAGAATAAAACTAGATATAAATGATTATTGTGGTTCAACTGCAATTTAAACACAGTCTAACATTATCTACCAGGCAAATTTACAACCAGAAAGTTGATTCATTTTGTCCATTAGTGTAACATTTCTTTGACACCTCACCTTCCTACCCACATACACAGGGATCCCAAACATCATGGCAGGTATAGCTATGCCAGCTATCAGTGCGATTCCAACAGGGGCACCCACAAGAGTTCCAAGTTGCCAAAGAATCTTCTTTTTCCTGCTCCACGGCTTCTTCCCCCAGAAAGTACAACCTGATGGACTGAAACACAAGTAGGGAAAATGATCAGAAACTTCCACTAACCTGGCAGAAGTTTCTAATATAAAGAAATGGTTTGACTGCCATAACTACATAGAAAAGACATGACTATAGATGTAAAAATTTCAAAGTGATAATGTGGAATAAAATATTACTTTATAAAAATGTAGACTAAAATACTTACCTCAAGTAGTGCAAGTCTGAGATCTCCTTCATGCACAGCCAGCAGAACTCACAGCCACAGACAGCGCAGGTCATGTGGTTACAGCTCCCATCATTCATCTTGATAATAAACGCAGCGCAGCGAGGACATGGCTTAATGTCATCGGCTGAGACAAACAGAATATGAAGCACAATGGTGAAATAAAGACAACATGCACCCTGCCTTACAGCTTAGCCCCAAACTGTTTTGGTCATCAAATGTCATGCTGGTCACAGTTACTAAAAATAGTTCCCTACGCAATATGTGACGTCAGCAAGTTTACAAATGTCAGGCAAACAGAACTTAAAGTACAAAACAACATAGTGCATTGTTGCTACAGGCATTGCAATAGTGACGGCCAATGTGCTGACAAGCAATTTGGTTCTTGCCATTTCCAAAGTCGATAACAGGGAGAGAGATGTGATCGTTGGATATGACTCTGCGGCCGAGTTTCTTCAGCCAAACAAATGTAAACAATACTTGCATCTGTTTGAAACACTTTGTTAGAGGGAACGGACCAAGAGAAGTGCACTCTGATCCCATACCAGAGACTGCAGTCTCTGAACAGGTATGTCCAACCATCCATCATGTTTTACCTGTTTTTTTCCTTTCGTGATAGAAACTAACAGGAGCACTGAACATCTTTTTCAATCCACCCATGTTGTCTTTTGAGGCCCTTAATTCAACCAACGTTTGTAAGTTTGTAAGTGAACACAAACGGGCGAAGTGGCGTGATATTTTCAAAATAGGGATCCCAAATACTGTATACTATCTCCATCCTGGCATTCTCTACCCGGAGTAGTGTGAAAGCTAACTAAAAGTGGTTTAAATCTAAAACTAGCAAAACAGTGGAGTAAACTTGAATGTCCTTTCTGTTTCCAAGACAAAATTTGATTGTGGTAATAAGAGAACTTAAGAGCTAATGACATTTTAAAGAATGCTTTATCTTTAAAAATAAAAATAAAAGGAGTAAAATAATCGATTGCTAAGAAATAATGGTTAATACTAGCTAGCAAAGTAAAACTAGAAAGTTCCTGGAGAAAATTTGATGGGAACTGCCAGGCTGTTGCCAATTTAAACATTTGATTTGACAGTATTAAGTGTTGGGGTTCACTCTCAACTAACAATATACCAAATTTCAGCTGAATAGCTCTAAAAATGCTTGAGATATCATAGTTACCAGTACTCATTTAGCTAAGGTAGCCATCTTGGATTTTTGATTTGGATGCATTTTGTGCTAGGGAACATTCTAAGCTATAACCACATCAAATTTCAGCTATATGTATAAAAATAGCTGAGTTAAAGCCATTTAAATGTAGCTTTGGTGGCCATCTTGGATTTTTTATTTGGATGCAGTATTTGATGGGAAACATTCTCAGCTATCACCACACCAAATTTCAGCTCAATATCACTAAAATTGGCTGATTTATAGTTTTTTTTTCTTCTCCTTTTTAGCTCAGATGGTTATCTTGAATTTTTTTTTATTTTAATTCAGTCTATTAGGGATTGTCCTCTAACAGGTGTTAGAATAGAATGATTTTAAGTTAACCATTATTTAGTAAAGTATTCAGTCTCAAAGTATAAAAATAAAAAATAAAAATGATCCTTATGTTATTTAGATTGAAAAAGTCTGCACAAAATATAGAGCAACAAAATCCACCACAAAAAAATAAAGTGTAGGTGAAGTTCCTAAAATGACTAAATAAAATGAAGCTTAAGATCCGTTGAGCATAAATGTAACATACAACAAAATATATGTTGCCTTTAAATGAGCTGTAACTTCCAAAATTTGACAAGGTGATCAGCTGACCCTGAAGCTTGTTGGTGTTTCAGCTTCCTCTGTTCCTGCAGGAATGATTCATTTCTCTGATGCTCTGTCTATGAACACCTGCCTCTGTTCTTGGTTCATGGACTGTGAAACTCAAGAGGCATTGTTGAGCTGCGTGTGTTTGTACCGGCGAGTGGGATAGACCCATCCGAGCTGAGTCCGCGCCGGCAGCTTAGAGCGGGGTGCGGGGTGGGAGAGACAGTCGAGCTGACAGTCTACCTGTATCGGTAGTTTAGAGCTAGATGGAGACAGCTGAGCCGCACATTGTTTGTACTGTATTTAGCTTTTTAGCTAGCTAGTATTACGCGCAACCAATTAGCATTACGCCAGTACCAACACGATAATACCAGTAAAAACAGAAACTGCAAACCGAACTGCGCACCCCCCTCCACCTGCGGGGTGCGCAGTTCGGTTAGGTTGGTTGGTGCGCTCGGTTCTGTTAACGGGGTGGGGCGCCCTGACGTATTACGTCATGAAATTAGCATATCATGATATATTTATTTTCCCGGGCAAGCTTTCTTTTTAACCGGTATTATCGTGAACAATATATAGCCCAGCCCTCATTAGCAAAATCAAACTTGTTGACCAGTTGACTACGTGAAAGTGCTATTTATAAGACTGAGTTTGTTGTGGCTCCTCAGACTGATGAAGTCTTCTGGATGAAAGTCGAAACATTTCAACAACAAAAAAATAAATAAATAAATAAAGTCCAGAGGACCTGACTTAACTTTGTTGGAATCAAACCTCACAACCTCTGTAATGATCAGCGGTGCCCACTGACCCCCCAGCCACTCATGTCTACTCCTCATGCTACGTTTCTGCCCATCCTGTCATACTCCTGCCTTCATGCTCTGTGTTCGCTTGCCCATGTCACCTGCCCCCTCATGCCATAGTTTCTGTTTCCCTGCTTTGTTTTGCCTATCACCCATCTCTCAGAACCAGCCTGTTCCCGTCACTGCATGCCACACCTCCCTTGCTCCTCCACAGCAATCAGCCCTGATTTCACGCACCTGTTATCTGCACTATTAAAACTCTAGTCACTCACTTCCTTGTTGCTGAATTATTAAACCTTCCATGGTCCCTGATATTGAAGCCATCATAGTTTCTCGCCACAGCCTTGTTTATCCTTGCCTGGTTTTGACCCCTCACCTGTGCCACGGATCCTTCGCCTTGCCTGCCTCTCTTCGGATCTGGATTTCTGCATTCTGACTATGATACTGACTCTGACTTCCCCCTCTACGACTACGCTTCACAGATCATGTCTTGGCTCTGGCTTATGCTCGCTGCTTTCCTGTTTGACCCCCGCTTCGAAAACCAGACCCCGTTTTTGGATTTGCCCTCCACGGACCACATACAGCACCAGTTTGATTTGCTCTGCCAGTGACATCATCGCTGTCACACTGGCAGGTGACTCTCTCTCTCAAGCTTGTGAGGACCTAGTAACTCGGCTGATCCTGACTCCTCCATTCAGGAGAAAAAAATGATAAATTAAAAACTGTTGTTTTGTACTCCTGTGTCTGGCTTATTTGAATCCAAAACCCAGTTGTGACAACCTCAGCATGATTTTTTTTTTTTACTTTTTAAAATCACATAAAACATCCATTAAAATGTCAACACTGTGGTGTTATGAGAAGGTGTCGACATTTCTGTGTTAGATGGCTGATGACAGAAGTCTACAGGCTCCGACTGGCGAAGGAAGGGAGCCTAGACATAGCCACAGCTGTTTTAGGACTTTATTTATTTTATTTACTCTGTAGTGGTAAGTGTTAGGCAGCAATGCTATGATGACCCGCCTACATCAAGGCAACTTTCTGAATGTGTAGATCTGAGTGAGATCAAATCAGTACTGAGACTGGACTATGTAAAAACAGCATCAGCTATGAACCACAGGCTGGTTCTGTGGCTGAACCTTTTAACACAGCAGCTCAGTTTTATATGGCAGCTAAAATGCAAATCTATGATATACTGTAAAACAATCACATTAAAATAAAAGGTCACACCAGCCAGATTTATCTACACATCTGAAACAGACATACAACCAAAATGTGAAACCATCAGGTTAATTCACTTGACAACGTAATAACAGTAGAAGTGCTGAAATCAGCAGAAGTGTGGAATAAAGTGATGTTCCTTGATTTAGAGCTGTGTTGAGCTGACTCACAGGCGCGAGGAGCGGATCCACAAGTCATGAAAATGATCCACCCTGTTTGTCTGCTGTTTCCAGCTCGAATGCTGTATAACACAACCAATAATTACACCCACCAGGCCAGGTGAGGCTGCACAGTGCACAAACTGCTGCTCCTCTGCTGCTGCTCCACTCTGAACTAAAAACCTGCTTCAACATATCCTGGGGTCTCTTCAGGCGAGAAAATGTACTCAGTGGACCTAGAGGATTAGTTATGGCAATGGCAATACAGCAAGTCCATCAGGTTCTCAACTTTGAATCAGAGGATAGTTCTTGCCCTCGGACCAGACAAGAATTTTGACAAAAATCAAATGTATAAATAAATAAATTAATTAATTAAAAAAAAACTATTTCTCTCTTATTATTATCTATTGTTGATTGTCCAAGGAAAATCTACTGTTACTGTTGTCATCATCCTTAGTTTGTAGCCAGGTCTCTCTTGTAAATGAGTCCTCGAGGCTCAATGAGATTAACCTGCCTAAATAAAAGTTGAATGAATTTCCTGTCTATGAGCCCATCAGCCTAATGTTCATGTGTTCATCCTGAATCACATGCAAAACCTACAACTTTGACCTTCCCCCTTATAAAGAAAAAAGGCAGTTTGATACTTTTGCACAGGACCTGTAACCAGATCCACCTGTGAACATGTGTGAGCGTCTCTTATTTTTAATCTCTGGGCCCGTTTGATCTTTTGAGCACGTTTTGTTGCATTTAGCCTTTGGTGAGGGGTGATCTTGCGTGCAAGAGTGATTTTGGAAGCCCAGACAGTAGAAAGTGAACAGATCTCTCTGTAAGCAATCCGCCCTCCTCAGAGTGTGAGGGCACATTGTCTGCAGCCGGGGCTGTTCCGACTCACTGGAAACAAACAGCATGAAGGGAACTTTCACACCCTGCATGCCTCCTGAGCAAATCATTTCATCTAATCTCCTCTCTTTTACTTGCTTCTGCATTTTTCTCTCTTTTTTTCTAATAAATATTTTTTTATACATTTTTCCACCTTTTTCTTTGTTTTTTTTCTCTCTTAGGCCTCAGAAGCTTGCTTGGGCATTGCATTCACTTCTTAATTAAAACTTTACACCTAAATAAATGTATCGACTCCACTCATGTTGCCCACTGAAAAGAGCCCACCGGGTTCCAGATGTTTGCCTTAGCGAGGATAAATATCTAAGTGGCAGGTTTCTCTGTAAGGGAATCTGCTCCCTCTATCGTTTTGTCGGATTAGCCGGGGTAAGGAAAACACTGGGATCGAGTTCTGTGCGTTTCACACTCACTGGCTGCTCAGTATAAACACGAGAAGTTTTCTGGCTCCTCCAGCACCCTCCAGGCTCCGAGCTCAGGGTTTGTTTTAGTAGCATGGCCCCCCCACCAAAAGAGAGTTTGGCTGTGTTGTGTGTCGCACTGAGTGTTTTACAGTGTATGGATGAAGAGGCAGAGGGGGGGGGTGGGGGTGGGGGGTGGCGCTAATCTCCCCTGTGCTTTGTCCTCTGTCACACAGCTCCAGTCTGTACGGGACACTTCACGCCAAAACCTCTGGAGGAATTTGTGAAGTCACAGCTCTGAAAGGAGCCTCTGGTGCACAAATGAATCGTTCATTTCCACTTGGCAGTGCACAGAAACACACACGGAAACAAACAAGAGAAGACGGAAGCTTGTTAGAAAGTTCAGTCGTATTTCTGCAGCAGTTTGTGTTTAGCTGCCATAAACCCCCTCTTAAAGGAGCGGCTTCGGATGTTATCAGTCCATTAAATAGCCGTTATTAGTTATCATCCCCATATGTAGCGGTGACAATGTCCCACCTACCTCTTACCAGGTGTAAAGGCACATTGTTAGCGTTTTAATTGCTGATAATAGGCAGGGTGTCACCAGAGTAAACCAGGAAGTGTTTTTTTTTTTATGTTTTTTTTTTTCAGCTTATATAGCCCTTTTCATAAACGTAACGTGACACCTGACCCAGAGGACCAACCCTAAACTTAACCCCCCTTACCCTTGTGCATAAACCTAACCAAGACTCTAAACGTAACGCCAGACCCTTTACTGTAAACCTAAAGACGTTGCTAAAAACGGAGCCTCTTATCATCGGTACCAACGCTAACAACGTACCTTTAAACCTAGAAGGAGGTACAGGAGGGGCAGTCTGACCGCTACATATGTGGATAATAATAAGTAATAACAGCCATTTAATGGTTGATAACGTTCGAAGCGGGTGCTTAAAGCAGGCATATTATGCTTTGGGGTTCCTCTTATCGTCAGGGCGTTACGTAACTTTCACTGCATGAAAAAGCTCAAAGTCTACATCAAAAGGAGTTATTCTGTCAAACTCAAAACTAACTGTCTTAAATGCATGTCACACTTCTTTAAATATAAGTTCTTTACTCGCAGACGTCTTCATGAAGCACATATTACATATGAGCTGGACTGGGAAGCTCAGTCCTCACCTCCTTCTGCAGGTGTGCAGTAGAGAGCATCCTGTCCTCCAGCATCAACATGTGGCATGGAGGCTGCACAGCTGCAGAAAGAAAAGCTCTGCAGAGAGTGGTGAAGGCTGCAC
>JARVLU010001073.1:29743814-29756176 GCA_031762415.1 Simpsonichthys santanae | reverse complement strand
AGGTGAAACCTGTTGTACATACATACCGGATGACTCAGGGACAGGGGGGGGGGGACATTTATGAAAGGAGTTTAAATGTAGAAGAGAAAAATGTTTGAGACACTTCTGCAGCCAAGCTTTCCAACATAAAAGACCAACGTCTGAGAACTCACGTTCTACATCTGTTTCATCCATTGCTGCTTCCTGGAGCACAGATTCAACTTTTCTCCTTGGGAAAGACCAGCAGAGGCTCTCTGGAGCTGGAAAACAGAGCATCGAGTATTAATTCAGTTTTACCACAAGTGTAAGAGACTTCATCAGTAAACAGAAGTCCTGACAGACAGTTTTGTATTCAAGGTGAGCAGTTTGTGTAGATTGTTGTACATTGCAAACAGATTGTTCATCTCCTGTAATTTATAAATAAGATACAAATTGTTAATCCACTAGAATGTATCAACACTGAGAATGAATCAACCTGAACAATTATTACAGCTGCTGGAAATGATCTCATACCAGCAACATGCTGACAAGGTGGTGTGATGTGATATTAACCTGCTTGGTAGCTTTAAACATCATTTAACACAACGTTTTTTTTATATAATTAACTGAGAATTAGTCATATCTATTACAGCATGCTGATCATTTTAATTGTCAGTCACAGCTGTCACACCTGTGATTTCACCCTCTGGTCAAAGATACAAAACGCCACCTCGTTCAGTCATTTATTTCATTATCAGGGCTGAAAAAATGTTTGTCATTAAAGGCAAAACACCGTGACGGTGGAAGCGAATCAAAACAGGCAGAATAACAGCATTAGGAGTCGAAATGGTCATTTCAGGATTAAACGATTCGCCTTTAAGTTGCAACAGCGACCTAACCCAATGAGACGTTAGCATGCTAAGCTAGCAGATGTTGCTACGGAAGAGGCTCTTTAAACAGCACCGGAGCTAATGATGCTAACATTCAGGGCTTACCAACTTCCAGAGAGCGTCTCCCCGAACAGTAAGGTCTTAAGCTAGCGCAAGGTCAGGTTTTGTCTTGGTTTAACAAACTGACAATTGCACAGTCGCGGCGGGAGCGTGTGCCCAACAATGTAAACAGCCTGGTCATGTGCTTCGTGTCAGCAGGAAGATATCAGACTGATTGGGGGCGTTTCCAGTCCTACATGACGTCACACTGCAGGTACCACCACTGACCAATCATGTTTTATTTATATTTATATTCATTCAACCTTTATTTCTAGAGATAGAGTGATGAGCTCCATCACCCAGGGGGAGCTCGGAGAAGAGTGGCTGCTCCTTCATATTTAAAGGAGTTGGTTAAGGTGGTTCAGCCTCCTGGACACGTCCCTCTGGAGCTTTTCTGTGTATGTCCCACTGGTAGGAGGCCCAGGGGAAGACTCACTGGAGGGATTGTACATCCTCTGGCCTGAGAATACCTCTGTATCTCCTAGGAGGAGATGGAAAGTGTTGCTGGGGAGAGGGACGTCTGGGTTTCTCTTCTGGATCTGTTGCCTCCATGACCTGATTATGGATAAGCAGTAGAAGATGGAGATGTTGAAATCAAAGTAATCTGTATCTGCATGGTTCTAGAAAAGTTGTGTCAAATCATTGACAAAAGAACTTTAATGAAGTGTTTAGTGGTTGTCTGAAAACTTGTGACCATGTGGTGTATCCCATACTTCAACAACTTGTTTATATTGTTGTTTATGTTGTTGTTGTTATTCTAGAGAAACATAGACATTTACTTGTACCCATCATAAGATGAATCTGAAAGTAAAACAACCTGAAATTATCTGCAGGCTCAGAGGTTTTTGGTTGGTTCTACAGTAAATAATAAATGAAAGATATTATTTCAATATCAATATGAGCATCTACATCCAGTTTGGAGCACATCTTAAGTTCCTGTTTTGCACTTTGTTTTCGTTTTGATGATGTCGGATCCAACACACAGCCTGTGCACAGCCCTTCCTGCACAGCAGTTGGCAGCATTTTACGAGACTGATTTTATCTGTTTCATGCTGTTTAAACAAGATACGATCAAATGAAAACACTGTTTACCCTGTTTGTAAACAGATGCAAGGTTTGGTTTTTAGGACAAAAAAAAATTGGTATCAGTAATTTCCTGAGGAAATTCAGTGTGGAGGTTTCTAAAGGCCAACATAAGTTCACTGTGCCTGGAATGAGCGTTACATTTAGAGGTTCATGGAAAACTCCAGTCAAAACCTTGACTGCTAAGACATGAGGGAATTTTAGATCATCATCAGCTTTCCAATTTCATTAAATATAAACTACTCAGTTTGTGTCATAGGTTTGGATGGTTTTGTTTTGAAAGTTAAAATGAAATTAGAGGGACAACACCTTCTTTTTAAAATAACAAAAATAAGGAACAGTGACAAAGTTTTGTGCCATGTTTGACTGAATTTGCTTATGACGTTCAGCGAAGTGTGAAACCACAAAGACACTTGAGTCATTAATTTCCTGTGACCATGATCAGAAACCTTCATTTTGCTGCATTTGAATGTAGCATTATCTAAATGTTCTCACCTTCTGTTATGAATATAACATAACTTCATTGTGTCTGACCAATATAATAAAGAAAATTAAACATTAATTTTCCATTTGTAATTGTACTGTTTGCCAGAGAAATGTAAAAAAAAAAAATAATGTGATGAGTGAAACAAGGTGCAAGGCTATTTTACAAGTTTACAAACCACAAATACAAAAAATATACAGTGTATATACAAAGCCATGTACATTGTTAAATCAGAGATTTAGTATGGTCAAAGAATCTGTATGAACACCTTTTCTTCACAATAGCAAAAGCATGAACCATTTTGCAGAGGATATGCTGATTTACTCTGAAAAATATTGACAAAATTGAGTTTTTTTTTTTACATTCTGGTAATGTGAATATATTGTACAAGTGATTGGTTATAAATACACTAATAACAAAAAAGATTCTTAGTTACAATTAACATAAGTTGACAGTGCTATCAATTGACAAAATAAAATTCTCAAAAAGTGCGAAAATCTGCAAAGATGAAAATAGTTTTAGATCAATTTCAGATCCTTTCATGACAAACATTTTCCTGTTTCACTCTGGTGTGGTTGAAAAATGAAGATGGGCACATATTTTCCATTAAGATTCACTGTAAAGTGATAAAAATTCAGATAAAAAGCCATCAGTTTAACTGAAGTGGCCATAATGTTAATGGTAAAGGTATGTGAGTAATAATAACTATTAAAATTGTATAATTAAAGCATAAAATGCACCAGTTAAATCTTTGTTGTGCCAGCAATGACAGTGTCACTGACTTCTTGTTGTTATCTCATAACAACAGTTTTACCCTGTAAGACACATACAATCAATATCAATATTCAATATCAATTCAAAATCAATATTACCCTGTTGAAGGACATTGATGTAATCTAAATTAAATATATTTAAAAAAAATTTAACATGGATGCTACACTCAGACTCAAGTTCCCTTAACAGCACAAAGGGCTGGATCAGCCCAGGACAACACACGCTGATCAAATCTGTCCATTCATAAGGTGTGTCAGCACATTCACTCTTGTCCATGGCAGATAGTTGACTTCTTGATTTGAAGTGTGTACAGTATGATGTCATCTTGTTTTAAACTCTTTTTCAGTTTCTGGTCTCACGCATCAACGACGGTGGGATGTGTTTTCCTGTGAAAACATTAAAATGTGTTGAAATAAAGCAAAACTCTAAATATTACAGTGCAAATAACAAGATCAGCATCATACTGGGTTCCACTCATTGTAGAGTTACAGTATTCAGGAGAACGGACGTACTCATGTTTGGTGAGAGGGGCTTTGTCGCAGGTGACCTCTGTGAGCGGACCGCCCTCCTTGCTCAGCGTCTGAGTCCCTGTCTGCTGTAAACTGCCTCTTGGTTGTGAAAGACCTTTCAGCTTAACTTCTCTGCAGCAGGAATACACATAAATATTCAAATTATGACGTCATAGACGGATTTTCCTTGCAGATGTTTTTTTTTTTATTTATTTCTAGTATTTACCCATTAGTGTTCCCGTCTCCCTCCTCCACCATTTTAAGACCTGGAACCTTCTGTCCAAACAGTTTCACAGCGATGGACATGAGCAGACCACAGCGGTTTCTGTAGCAGCAGGTGGCGTCTACCACCAGGAACACAACCACGAAGATGACCATGACGATGCCCACCACGCTGCCTTTGGTCATGCTGCTCACTTCAGTCACAAAGAAAATAACTGCAGTTGGTGGAATGGATTTCATTTGCATTCTGAGAAGATGATGTAATAGAAAGTCGTCATACCAGGCTGTTCTGCAATGGTGAAGTTGAATTTGGCGGGCAACGAGGAACCATTAGCATTGACCGCTTTTACTTCCAGTTGATAGTCTGAGCCATAGGCAAGATCTTTAAGACTGACGGCCTCAGCATCAGACGGCAGCTCACTTTCCTTCCACTCTGACCCTTCTGTGTCCTGGGTAAACGGAGCCCAAGACAGATTAAACAGGAAGAAGAAGTATGATGGAGGTAAACACAGAATGATTGACATGGAGCTGCACCTGTTTGTATCGAACATCGTAGTGCAGCAGGGTGGATCCGCCATCATCAATCTGTCTTACAGGAACAGAGAAGGAGTTCCCCTCGACTTTCATCTCATTAGTGAATAAAACTGGGCTGTCCGGTTCTCCTAAACGCAGAGGGAAATACATGACCATTACATCTAATGGGGACAGGATTGCATGCATAGAATATAGGTATTCTTATTAAGTCTTAGTTCCGTTATTGTTTGTGAGTACTCTACCTTCTGTGAATGGATGACAGTGGATTACATGGATAACAGAAGCAGGATCAGCAAACAGCAGGCAGCAGAGAATGATGGCATGAAAATGTTAGAATGATGATTGCATGAGAGACGAACAAGAGAACTTGGTAATGGCACGTGAAAATAAAAAGATTTAGGTTTTTTTTTTTGAAAACTAAAATCTGTTGTTTTTTAATTTCGAAAAACGGACAAAATGTTTATGCACCAAAAGTTATATGGATTTAATGGATGTTTTTAGTATGTTTTTTTGTGGGTAAAACTTACGTCTCCCCTCAGTGCGAACTCTGCTTTCGACTGAAAACTGTCCCTGTCCCGCTGCATTTAAAGCCGCCATACGAACTGTATATGTTGTGTACGGTTTAAGGCTGGTGATGACCAAAGTATCTGCAACAAATCAAAGTTAACAGCCTCATTTGTGCTCTGTCTGATGATGTCAGTTGAAACAGCTACAGAGTCTTCAGGTAAATGTTTTACCTGAAGTTGACACAACGGTCTCGTGCCACTCTTCTGTTGGACTTTTCCTGCACTGCAGGACGAAACCTGTGATCGGCGTTCCTCCACTGATGGGTAACGTTTTGAGTGAGAAGAGGACTGAGGTTGGGCCCGGAGAGACTGACAGGTAATGAGGTGGTCCGGGCTGGGCTGTGGATGAAGAAAGGTAGGTGAAAATATTCATATTTTTAAATGCACACCAAAAGCAAGTTAACTTTTCTTTATTTCAGTCAAGACAAAACTCTTACTGTGTATTGCAACATCTCTCGATGCATTTCCAGAAGTGCTGACTGCCATGCAGGAGTACAACCCACCATCAGAGGGCACTACCTCATCGATCACCAGCTCACCATCCACAGCACGAACACGACCAGTTGAATCCTGAAATGAAGGATAAATAAAAAATTAAAAACATTTGTAGCTAGATTAACATGCACCAACGATGAGTGGGAGAGCATTTATGTTGTTGCATGAAATCCAGCTTTTACAGCTGTATTACAGCTGTTATTACAGCTGTATTCTCAGCAGTATACAGAGTGTATTCCTACCAGTGTTTGCCCATTTTGCTTGTTGAGCCAGTGCAGCTCAGGCTGAGGATGACCCGTCACGTTACAGGACACAGATACACGCTCACCCACGACCACACGCTGCTGATCCACTGACACAAACACTTCCGGGGCCTCTGAAGTAAAACAGCACCATGTTGTCATTCCAGTGTCGGACAAAAGGATGAACGAACGTGCACGTAATGTAGAATCAAACCAACCAAAAACATGAAGCATTATGGTTGCACTGCTCTCTGCGATCTTATTGGTGGCGGTGCAGATGTACTCCCCAAAGTCAGCCCGGGCAACGGACTGGATGGAGAGCTGGCTGCGATCTGAGTTAAACTGGTGATGGGAGGGGTCAAATGTCACCGGCCTTGGAACGAAGAACAAAATTAAATGTTTAAGTCTTGCAGTGAGCTGTGCTTGTGTGAAATCTAAATATGCTACAAGAAGATTTAAATGTGTAGAAGGACAGAAGAGGGAGGCAGAGAGAAGGTTGGGTGTCAACCAACGTTTCCCATCCTGTGAATTTGAAGATTTAGAGAATGAACAGGTGTGATCTGTAACAAACTGTGTCTTACATGGTCCAGGTGATGTTGGGTTTTGGCAGACCGTCTACCAAACACAACAAGGACACATTGGTCTCGGGCCCGGCTATCACTTTTTTCACCTCCTCTCTAAGCGTCACAGTAGGAGGAGCTGCAAAAGGAGGCCAGATATGATGAAATTTACTCTTAATATCTAGAAGTAAAGAACGTTATAATTGCTTCTAATGACATTTTAAATTATTATTATTACTTTTGGAGATGATAGAATGACTGATGTACTAACCATTGACGACAACAGAGACAGTGAGCTGCTGATAGATGGGTCTTCCTCTGATCTGGGCCTGACACACGTATGTTCCAGCATCATCTCTTTTAACTTTCTCAATATAAAGTGAGTTATCGGGCAACTTACGAACACGTCTTCCTGCTGAAGAACAAACAGTTGCAGAAAAAGGTATGAACACAAAATCAGACAAAGTTGTACCTCATTTTAGGTGGATTTGGAAATAAATATTTTAGTTTTTACTGCATTAATAGCCTGCTAACTTTTCAAAAATTACATGGTAATTTGACACTAGTACCACAAATTATGTTCCAATGCAAATAATGTGTAATAAGGTATTTGGTTTGTTGAATAAATGTATTATAAGCTAGCTGATTTGGAAGATTGGATTGAACGTAGATCTGAAAACTTTGTTGCACAGCGCCAATCAGAATATGAGATGTTTTTCATTGTAAGTCCTCCTGTCATGATGCAGGGGAGCTTCAGGCTATGACCGCTGCTCTCACCAATGGACGGGATGTCTTGCATGTCTCGGAGCCAGTGAACGTCCACTGCTGGCAGCCCGGTCACTAGACACGGCACCACTCCGTCTGTGCCCTCCAGAAACTCGTGGTAAGTGTGTGTGCCACCAAATGATGGACCGTCTGATAAAGAAGGACAAGGCACTGATTTAATGCACTGAACCAATTTTAACCATTTGTACACAAGAAAAAAGAGCAAACAGGTTATCAAATCAGAATATTTGGGTATTAGGTTTGAGTGTGACCACTTGTTACTTACCGTAAACATACAGAATTATCTGGGTGTCAGACTTGTGCCCATTGTCAAATTCACACACGCAAGTGTATTTCCCTGCATCCTGCATCTTAGCCTTCCTGATGAGGAGCTTAGAAGAAGTGTAGTCCACTTTTGACACAATGTCTTCCTCGTCTATTTCATCACCATTCTTGTACCATGTTATATCTCCATCACCTCCGGCTGCAGGAGATGAGATGAAGAGAAAGAAACTTATTAAAAAAAAAAAAAACTTGTTATAAAAAAGGTGAGTTTTTTTCATTTGGAATATTTATACGTGAATAAAGAACGTATTTAGAAGCCATAAAGTGTTG
Organism: Simpsonichthys santanae; assembly: GCA_031762415.1. Classification (NCBI taxonomy): domain Eukaryota; kingdom Metazoa; phylum Chordata; class Actinopteri; order Cyprinodontiformes; family Rivulidae; genus Simpsonichthys; species Simpsonichthys santanae. Next base: position 29,748,380 of record JARVLU010001073.1, on the reverse strand, counting down.
CTCACCTTTACATAACAGCAAGATCTCCTCTCCCACCCGATAATCTTGTCTACTTGAAATAATGTCCAGTTTTGCATCTGTGTGGGACAAGAGAGGAGTTTAGTTGCTTTTACAGCTTCAGTACTAAACAAACAGCTCTATGGACCATTGGTGCAAAACTGGGACTGGTAAGTTTCCTAGTAATGCATTTAGGGCCAAGATGGTGTAGAGATTCAGAGATTCAGAGAGATTTATTTGTCATTCCCATCTCATGTGGTACATGTGGTGGAACGAGATCAGGGTCCCAGTTACATCCAACAATAAAATGTAAAAGAAAAAAAAAAAACAGTAATAAGATCTAAGATATGAACTAAGAAAACATTAACTAAATAATACACTAAGCACTAATAGCATAAAAACATTATGCAGGTAGGGCAGCATACTTGGGATCAGAGAGTCGCTGATCGACTCCCAGCTATGCTCACATGTCGTGGTGTCCTTGAGCAAGACATCTAATCCCCAATTGCTCCTTGGGCACTTACATAGCTGCCCACAGCTCCACCTGGGCATATCTCAGGTGTGATGGGTTAAATGCAGAGAACCAATTTCATCATAGTATAGGAACATACAATGATGACAACACATAGAACTTATACTTATGTGTCTGTAATGTTTATGTAGAAAACTATTTTAAAATAATAAAAAAACACTGAAACTTCTCATTTCAATTTAAAACGCTCATAAATCATTAACGACTTCATTCATCTGTTTTCAGCTTTTTCTCCTGGTTTCTATCAGGAAAAAACACTGAGACATGTTTTAAAAAATCTTTTTCTTGTTTGTGTGACAATATTTGCTTTTTATTACAACTTGCAGAGCAGAAATTAGCTATTTTTTTTTTTTTTTTTTTCCTTCGCACACGGACCAGTATTTGTTCGACCGTTAGTCGTGCAGCAAAACATTTAGCTACAACACAGAAAGCCTCGCCTAGTTTGGGGGTTTATCAGCAGGTCTTACCTGAGCCACACATGAGCAGCAGGAGCAGTGAGGTAATCCTCAGGATGGTTGCTGATTGGTTCAACATGGATCCTTCCAATCAAAACCTTTCCTTCTTTAAATTAGAAAGTTTGCTCCCAAAACAAGACAAACTGAAAAATCTGTGTCTTGGTACCAGATGGACACCTGCTGCTTCCTATACTCCTCTGCTCGGGACACCGTCTGTGTCAGAGGTTATATAGAAGCACAGGGGCAGATGAAGAGAGAGGAAATGAGAGGGGTGGGTGGGGAGACAGAGAGCCAGTTGTCACCCTCCACCCTTCCTTACAGCTTCTGTTGGTCATTCATGGAGAAAAACCAGAACTGATGATTGAAAGATGTCCACCTCCTGCTTCTGGTACCCTGGATTTCTGTTTCTCATAAATGGTTCCTTTTTACATCCTTGTTTGTGTCAGCTCCTTTTCTTTGCTTGTGTCTTCACTCCCTTCCTTCCAAGGCAGTTGGATGAAAGGAAGGAAGGCTTCCAGGATCAAAGAGATGACGACAAATATATACAGTAGTTTTTATCATTCATTTTGTTTCTTGGTCACTTTCCTGGTGGTGGCATTAGAGAAGTGAACCTGTGATAGGGTCGCTGGTTCAAATCTCCTGCTGACCATAATTTCAAAGTGTGGGTGGAGAAGATGAAGCACCCAAATCTGCCTCCACCCTCATTTGCCCCGCTCTGGACCCTTGAGCAAGACCCCTTATACAAACTCCACCCAGAAAAGTCCTTGGCCAAGATTTAATCTGGTGACATTCTGTCTGAAGCAACAGCTCTACCAGCTGAGCCACTGTGCTGCCAGAATCATAAGTATTTGGGTCAAATCTTTTAAATAACGTTTTGCATAATCCCATGCAATTCACGAGATCTCAAGCTGGTTGCACTCAGCGTATGTGTTGGAATGGCTGTTGGCTACCAAATTTTAGCTCAATATTTGTAAAAATGGCTGAGTCATATTAATTTTTGAGGGTTTCTGGGCTCAGTTACTGTGGGAATCCTGTACTAGATGGACTCTAAACTTTAATTAGTTGTGGTGTCACAGTTTCAAAGGTAGATCCAGGAATGTAGAATAAAAGAAAGAGTTTGAGTTGAATAAAACCTAAATTTAATTAATAAACAAAACAACAGGCCAACGTGGCAACAGCTACTTACAAAATTCAATTCAGTTTATTTATACAGCACCAAGTCACAACAGAAGTCGTCTCAAGGCACTGAACAAAAACATTCATATAGTATACATAAAAAGTAAGTTAATAACATGATTTATCTGAGGAGCAGACTGCTTTGAATTTAACTTCATCACAGACGAAGCATGAAGGCTAGTGGAAAGAAAAAACTCCCTCGTGAGGAAGAAACCTTTAGCAGAACCAGGCTCAGGACAAGCGACTATCTGCTTCAATCGGCTGGGTTTGAGAGGAACAGGAAGGAAGAACAGATACACAATGGCAGGTCAAGAATCACACGTTAAGATATAAATACAGTAATACCAAATGAAAACGATTCAGTTTTAACAATTCATTTAAGGAAACGGTGTCAATTTGTCCTCTAGTAGTCTGAGATTAAAGCAGCATGACAAGCCAACCCTAATTATAGGATTTATCAAAAACTTAATCCCAGTCTTAAAACTGGACAATGTGTCAGCCTCATAGACAGAAACTGGAAGTTGGTTCCACAAGAGAGGAATTTGATATCTGAAAGATCTTCCTCACATTCTGCTTTTGGAAACTCTAGGAACCACAAGTAAACCTGCAGTCTGAATGAAGTGCTCTATTAGTAAAATATGGATCAATAAGATCTGTATTATATGATGGAGCTAAATTGTAGGTTAGAAATAAGAGTTTGAATTCAATTCTAGACTTGACAGGGAGCCAATGGAGAGAAGCTAAAACTGAAGAGATATGATCTCTCCTACTAACTCCAGTTAAGACTTTGACAAAAAAAAAAAAAAAAACAAAAAAAAGCTGAAGGAGAACTCAGAGGACAATCAAACACAGTGCAAACACACAACGGGGTGAGGTGAGAGGATTTGCTACAGCTGTGCCTAATGATAATGGGGAACAGGTGTAGAGTGTGGTAGAACATAATAGAAACCAAACTATGGAAAATACTGTACTGAGGAAAAATTAAATGAAGACAAAGATGGAGGTGAAGACAGAAAGCAAAGATGGGAATAAATCTAAACACAACAAAGACAGAGATCTTGACATGTAGATGAACATCCAATGATGTAACCACTGACTGCAATGAAAACCTCATGAATAAAAAGATTAAATACGAAGTGTACAATATGTGAACAGGAGAGTCAAAACTAAACACAAAAGTCTTATGGATGGAGGATATTTAGCACAGTGGACATGTCAGAAGCAGACTTCACATAGAAAAGTAGGGTTCGTGTCCTCATGGCATCACTCATTGTAGCCTACTTTCAATTGTTCTTTTGTTGATGTTATTTTTAGTTTGTGTTTAGAAAAAGATCAAGATCTGGGTCCAGTCTGGGCCATAGATTTCAAATCTATGGCTTCATCAGACGTTGGTGTCATTATCTTTCTATAGGACGAGTCTTATCCCCAACCGTAAGGCAAAAACTGGACAAGGAGCACGTTCCATGGGTGCAAACTTGTAATCTTGATGTTTTGCCTCAACAATGTAAAACATTGTTAAAAGGATGAAGTCATTTCTGGCGTTTGTGTGGGACTGAACTTTGAATTGTCTGCATATGATATGTAGGATTTAGCAACACGTCAAAACCTCCACAAAATGTGTCATGGCTTGATGTATTTATAAAATGCATCACACTTTCCTAAAATCAATATGTTTTCCCTTATGAACATCTCTCTAACACCTATAATATGTGGACACACACACAGACAGAAGAGAGGCTAACATAGAAACAACGTCAATATCTGTCCAGTGTGAAGGACTTTGATGTAGACCATCCTAAGGCTTTGAGCATGAAGGTTCACCCAAATCTTTTGATGATACATAATCTGAAAACACAGCTGAACTTGATGAACAGTCAGGCCCAACTAAATCATCTGGTAATACAAGAAGGATTTAAATGATTTCAAAAAGTCAATGTTGTAAAATTAAATAAGCTGTACGGTTGCTGAGGGATTTGAACAGTGACTGTTTGGAGTTTTCAAGATGAATTTTTCAATTGGAATTGAACAGGGAATGCAAGTAAACCTTGATGTTTTTGTGCAAGATATTAGGAGTTACACTGTGGAGAAGAACGGAGGTCATTTTTTGGTTTTGTTTTGTTTGTTTGTTTACAAGGCAGCACAGAGTAAAAAGATCCTGGCAAGAGGAGGGAGCAGTTTTTTTTTTTTTTCTGCAGGCACAATGGTGGAGCCAGGGGGTGGCCAGTGGAGGCCTTGGCCACCAATCATTTGAGGAAACTGTACATTTAAGAGATTAAAAACTCGAAAGCATACAGGTATCTTCCAAAATGTAATTGGAGTGGCTGGTTTACATATACAGGTGGTCCCCGACTTACGGCGCCATCGACTTACGGCGCTCCGTACTTACGGCGCCGCCCCTAGTGACGT
>JARVLU010001073.1:29708168-29723136 GCA_031762415.1 Simpsonichthys santanae | reverse complement strand
GCTTTAATAATCTGTTTGAATCATGTCAAAAACCAATGCAGGCATGTTCCTGTTCTTGATTTTCTACATTTGCCTTATAATCTGTCTGTTTTACTACTTTGACATCTTTTTTTTAACTTGTTAAAAAATAAAAAAAATTAAAATCTGTATTTCTCTCTTATGATTGTCTATTGTTGATTGTCCAAGGAAAGTATACTGTCGCTGTTGTCATTATTCTTTGTTTGTAACCAGGTCTCTCTTGTAAATGAGTCCTCAAGGCTCAATGGTGTTAACCTGTCTAAATAAAAGTTGAATGAATTATTATTATTATTATTATTATTATTATTATTATTATTATTATTATTATTATCATTAGTATTATTGTCAATCAATAAACAAGTTCTGGAACTTTTTTTTTTTAATCTCACATAGCAAACTGGTTCCTCATTTAACATACAAAACTGTAGTAACAGGATTTAAATAAAAGTTTTAAAAAAGTTTAGAAAAAAAAATACTGTACAATTTTTTATGTAAAGATAAAACTTAAAATAAAAAAAAAACAACCTGCACCGACATAAATAAAAATAAAATGCAAGTAAATACCCCCCAAAAGTATTATTATTTTTAATTTAAAAATAAATGCAATACTGTACAGTACAGTACATACAATGAACTGTGTAAATTACACGGAACCTTTATCGTTTACAGTATTCTGTTTTGGTCGGATGTATTTCGCAGTGAAGCCAAGCCTTGGATCACTTGTCATTCAATGCCCCTACGTTTCCCTACGGTGAAAAATTTCTCTACTTTTTAAAAGAAGCAAGTCATAACATTAAATCCATTTTTGTTTCCAGGTTTCGCTATGAGGGATATATGTTGCTTTATAAGAAGATAACGTTGTTTTTTTGGTTCTTTTCCGAGAGAAAAGCGGCGTTAGCTGCTAAACGTAGCATCGTGTTAAACAGCTTTGCTAGCTCATGCACAGATTTGTCTTGTTTAATGACATTAAAAGACTTCCTTGTTCTGTAGGTGTTGATGTGAATATACATATTCGGACATTTACATGTCGGTGTAATTTTTTTTAATATTTAGGCATTTTTTGTTTGGCTGTAATTGTTTATTTAATCTTAAGTGATACTCGCGTGTAACTTTAACGTGTTTGTTTTTCCCATTTCTGTTTTTCACTTCTGTCCAGGAACCTGATTTTTATTACCAGGAGTCATGACACTTTTTCACTTTGGGAACTGCTTTGCCTTGGCCTATTTTCCATACTTCATTACATACAAGTGCAGTGGCCTGTAAGTGTCTAATTGTATTGTATTTGTTGCTCAGTCATGAGAAAGACTAGTTTAAAGTCATGTCTAAAATTAAAATATGGAGTTTCAGATTAAAAAAAAATTAAAAACAGTAATGCGTTTTGCACATCACTGGTTTATAAATTGCTTTGTTGCAGTAGCAGTATATGATCTAGTACCATAAACTCCATTAATCTGATTAGTACGTGTCAGGGGTTTGGGAGAGGGTCCATTTAATCCTTTAAATCTTTGTAGTGTGCTTTATATTTTGGCTGTATGTTCATTTAGTAGTGTTTTGTTTTTACTGTAAACTGCCTTTATGTTTTAAAGCAGCTCACACTAAAGTGAAATTATCTTAAATCTGACATTAAGCTGGGACACTTTAAATGTTGTGTTTGTATGTAATATTTAACAGGTTATTTTGTATTTGTCATATTCAGCTCAGAGTACAATGCTTTCTGGAGATGTGTCCAAGCTGGAGCAACATACCTGTTTGTCCAACTTTGCAAGGTAAATAAGCTATTTCAGTGTGATTTTCTGACTGTTATGAGTTTAAGTAGAAATGACAACAGAAGAAGGAATATCACATGCTTGTCTTTATGTCTGTCTGAGTATATTTGAACAAGGTTTGGTGATCTTTGTTTTATAGATGCTGTTCCTTGCTACATTTTTCCCCACATGGGAAGGTGGAATGGGTGTTTATGACTTTGTAGGGGTGAGTGTTGAAACTTTATTATAGTATCAGCATCAGTGAGGAAGGCTCATATTTCTGTTACGTTGATGGAAGAAAAGACTGCGCTTCTGTTTATATTATTAGTGTGTGTGTGTGTTTGTTTACTAGGATTTTATGAAGGCTACAGTGGACCTTGCAGACCTGTTGGGTCTCCATCTTGTTATGTCTCGTAATGCTGGGAAAGGAGAATATAAGATCATGGTGGCTGCTATGGGCTGGGCAACAGCAGAACTTGTGATGTCAAGGTTAGCTGTAACTGTCTTATGGAAAGAAAAGCTCAGAAAACGTACTTTTGTTTGATAGTAGCCCGTGTAATCATGAAATCTTTCTATTTGTGTCTCATTGTGGTTCCTCAGGTTTCTTCCTCTCTGGGTTGGAGCCAGAGGGATTGAGTTTGACTGGAAGTACATTCAGATGAGCTTTGACTCCAATATTAGTTTGGTGAGAAGCTGCACCACTTTTGCAATCTTCATTTTCTGCATCTTTCATCACTGACTGCTTTTTACATTGCCTTTTGAATGTTTTTCATGACAATAATGTTTTCCTTTCTGAATATGCCATTTTTAGCTAAATGTGTTTGTGTATGTCATGGGAACTGTTTGTGTTTAACAGTATATCAACTATTTGTCTGTACAGGTCCATTACATCGCCACGGCAGCAGTTGTATGGATGTTCACCCGATACGACCTTCCAAAGAGCTTCAGGCTGCCGGTTACTGTGCTGCTATCTTTGTGTGTATACAAGGCCTTCTTAATGGAGTAAGTTTCATACGTTTAAAAGAAATGCACTGAGCACATTCAGTAGGAACAAAGTTAAAGGGAGAAAGGAGTTATCCAATTAAAATTATGGGTTTAGTATTAAGGGGCAACTGTGGCTGAGTGGTTAGAGCGGTCGTCATCCAATGGCAGAGTTGGGGGTTCGAATCCACCAGCAGTCACATGTTGAAGGGCAAAACACAACCAGATTTTTACAAATCACATCCATCCATCATCTTTACCCGCATTTTCCCATTGGGTCGCGGGGGTCACTGGTGCCCATATCCAGCCATCAAAAATGGGGTACACCCTGGACACGTTGTTTTGATATTCCAAGTGTTTCATCACTTACAAAATGTTCTTTCTCCTTCTGCCTTCAGGTTGTTCATCCATGTCTTCGTGTTGGGCAGCTGGACAGTCCTGCTGGTGAAAGCTGTGCTGACCGGTGCCATCTCTCTCTGCTCACTTTTTCTGTTTGTCACTCTGGTTCACAGTAACTGAGGAAGACGCAGCATTAACAGTCTGTTTAAACTGGACAGTGGTTTTAAATTAGAAGATGACCTCTGATGTCAGTCTTTGTATCACCTACAGCTTGTAAGGATGAGTTTGGTTGTTGATATGGAGGGTTGGGAGTGATCTGACAAACCACCAGCTGTTACCTTGTCAGTCATTTCACTTGGTTCTAGTCCTTGTGTGGACCCATGAAATCAAATGTGCTGATGGAGAAATTTGTCTACTTTCAGTTGAAGTTAAAAGCTGAACAGTGACCTCAGTGGGCTGCCGTAGTATGATTTGATTTACCTTTAAGTGGCTTTGATTTATAGAAATATGAAATTTATATCAGAACAAATTATTTGAAACTTTGTAAATAACGTTTCTTTTTTAGTATTTTCAGTGATTCATTGTCAATAATTAGACAAAGTTTGTTAAAAAAAAAAAAAAGAAAAACATAATTTCAGGTCCTCAATAGTTAATTGTGTGTTCAGTGTCTTTTTTTCCCCCATTTATTTATATGCAAATATTAGAACGGAACCATAATTTCAATACATTTTTTAACTTAAGAAAAAAGATTTAAAGTAACGTAAGTTCTTCTTTTGTTGTATAAATGAATTAAGATTGATTAACTGTGAGGTTTCTACATGAATAAAACGTTTTTGTCTTATGTTTCTAGCATTTTTTTTTTTTGGTTTAAACTTCTTTTTTTTTTTTGTGTATTTAGTGTCTCAGTCTCAGTTCAAAGAATCAGAGTTGAACCAGAAGGGAGTTCCTTTTGGGCCAAAGCCCCTCCTCTACAAACTGAGGTGCTGTTCGCATCTGGAAATATACGTCCAGTTGCAAGTAGACATCCCTGATTGAGAGCATCCACACTTGGTGGTAATGTCTACCCACCCCCTACATACAGCCACGTCACACAGCAACAAACTGGAGCAGCAGTTCTATTGGAGTTTCTGTAAAAATTACAAAACATACAATCTGGACTAAATGATTTTGATGTTAAAACCGTACTGAGTTGTTTTAAGGAGCTTAATTAAGCTCTCACTTGTAAATGAGTCTGAGGCTCAGTGTGACTTATCTGTCTAAATAAAGGGCGAATTGAATTGAAATTAATATGACCAGAGCAAAGACTGAATATTTGAACACAATCCACTGCAGTGGGACAGCACGCTGACAGAATCTACTTTCTACACAGTTACTGTGATGATAAAATCAGTTCTGATAAATTACTTGTATATATAATGATTTAATGCTTCTCAGCCTGTGTGGTCTTGTAGTTGATGCAGCACATATGATCATATTTTATCTTCTGTTACCACATTGTGTCAAACCACCTCTGAAAACGAACAAACCGTGCAGTATTTTGGTAATCCACGCAAAAAAAAATAAAAAAAATTCTAACATTTTAATTGAAAAGGATTCTGAAAAACAAGTAATTTAAACCTTTTATTTAAATAATAAAATCTTACAAGTTCTTTGAGGCGTATCACCTTCCACTCAGTTAAAACTATGATCATCTGATGAGACATGACGACGTAAGCCACTTATTGAAACCTGGAAAATAATCGCATGATCTCGTGACAACGCAAAGTGGGATGCTCAGAGTATGTGTTAATGATCTTTAAAAAAAGAAATCTCATTTACTGTAAAATTTACAGTTGTAGCACTTTTATTATTTCACAGAGTTGGTGGTCACCTTTAAATGAGCTGGCTCTACAAGTTAATTATTGTAGAACAGGCAGCTGTTAATTTTCTGACACTGTTATTAAAGTTCTCTAACAGACACCTCTGTCCACTGGAGACAGCGCCAGCTCCCACTGTGTGATGTGATGAACACATCAGGTAGATCCATTTTAATCTGTTGGTGGAAACTGTGGAACGTGCAGACGATCAAATCATTTAGAACAATTGTTCCAGAAAAAGATGAAACTTGTGGAACATTTTGAACGTCACCACGACATCAGGTGGCCAAATGAATTCAACGAGTGCGTCATAAACAATAAAACATGCTGGTTACACTGACCAAGGACATTCCGTTTCAATTCCCTTGACATACCTAAAATAACAAAATAAAAATGTAAAAATAAATAAAAGATGAACTAATTGAGATGAAACATGCTTATTATTGAAGGACATTGAGACATCTCATTTTTTATTAGCATGTTTTAATGCATTCAAAAAGAAGTGGAACATTTGCTTATATTTTTGTCTCTTGTTTGCATTTGTAGGGATATTCAAGTATTTTCCTTTAGAATAACATTAATCAAAGTTAGGAGCTTTTTACCCTTCTTCACATTAAATCCAAACCTCATTTACCGGTAGTTTGTTTTTTTGGGAGCTCCAGTAAATGAGGTAAGACTAAAAAATGCACTGCGGTTTAGAAGAGCTTTAAAATATTATTAATGTCAGCAGGTCAGTCAGGAGAGGATGATTGAAAATACCAGGTTGGATACAACAAGTATACTACTGTATACTGGTTTGCTGGTGCTCTGGTGGTTCCACAACTCAAACTGGTTGATCCACCATGAGAAGGTGCTATAGTATAAGACTGAGTTTGCTGCAGCTCCTCAGACTGAAGAAGTCTTTGGGATGAAAGACGAAACGCTTCAAGAAGCAGAATCCGTCCAGTGGACCTGACTTAATTTATCCACCTGGATTGAGCATGCATCAGGTTCACATACTTTTGTCACTCAAAAATATGTAATACTGGATCATTTTCCTCAATAAATGACCAAGTATAATATTTTTGTCTCGTTTGTTTAACTGAGTTCTCTTCATCTACTTTTAGGACGTGTGTGAAAATCTGATGTTTTAGCTCATATTTATGCAGAAATATAGAAAATCTGAACAACAACAACGGATTTGTGAAGGACGTCCGAACTCTTCATGTGAACAACAAAGTTCTGGTTACTGGCAGAGTAATTACAATAAAATACACATGTCCCTCATAGCTTGCACTGTATAGTAAGGTACATTAGCTAAGCTAATGCAGTAAACATAACTGATATTCCTCACACTATATTGTTATTTATTTTGCCTATGAATACCTTTCATACTTAAATTAGTGCTAACAAAAATGATTTGTAATTAATGTACAGTCATAACAATGTAGTAAATACCACTGAAATTTCAAATAGTATTACAACATTATTTATTTTGCTCTATTATTGCCTTTGTTAATAACATTTCAGGTAGTGGCAAAAATCTACATTTTGGCAACTCCTTGGACTTGATTGGCTAAATGCTGTTTTACAACCCCTGAAACAAGAACTGCATTTGAATTGTTTCAGTACTTTGTATTGTATTTCAGATGAAGGTGCAGCACTCCCAGAGGATGAACAGAACTCCACTTCGGCCATGGATCATTAGATGTAAAGATGGAGTGTGGACTCTGCTCATTGTAACATAAGGTTCTGGGTTTTTGTCCCGTCTTTGTCTGTTTCTTCATGTTTCCAGTCACCTCTCAGTGTTTTCCCTCCTTGTGTCCAGCCCTTGTCTCACCTTTGTCTAATGTAATCACCGCAGGTGTCTGTCGTTTGTCCATCAGTGTGTGTGTGTGTGTATATTCAGTTCCTCTCTGCCTTGCCATTTGTCTCCGGATTGTCCCCAAGAAAACAGAGTAAAACCGATGTCATTTCCTGCATTTTGGTGTATTTTAACAGGTTGTTAAACAGCTGTAAACACTTGATTAAACTGATTAAAAACAGGTCTCTCTTGTAAATGACAAGGCTCAATGAGACTAACAACCTGTATAAATAAAGGATGAACTGAAATTACTTTAGAGAGCAGTGAATAGCAGCAGTATAAGAAAGGCATCATTTTGACCCACAGGCTTAAGAAGTCAATGCAGACTTTCTGCAAATTTGTTGGTAATCCTGTTTTATACAATGTTTAGGTTTAATAGCAAAACAGATGAAAAACAATCTTCTCAAAATGATCAAATACAAACCTTTGGCTATAATCTTTTTATTTTCACTTCATGAAACAAAGCACCAAAAACCTTTATTGATTTCTACCAGAAAGGAGACTTTGGATAATGAGTCATAAAACTTGACTAAATATTGCAGACACAATAATCAAGGGGAAAACTGAAAGTTTTTAAATTTATATAACGTGGTATCATCTACATATGAGTTGATTAACTTTATCAAACCTTCTATGAGTCTGTTGTACCGACTGACAGCCGGACGATTTTTCAGAACTTCGATCAGCCTGTCCATGGTCCAAAAGGTTGATCAAAATGCTTTTAAAAGGACACTTATATTACGTTTTTGCTGCCTAGAAAATACTAAAATGAACTTTCCAGACACAAGAAAACAACAAACATAGACCCAACTCCAAAATATTGCTCACGCTGAGAGTTAATTCACATTTTTGTGGTCCATGAGTCCTTTCCTATGGATAGTTTTGGCCCACATATGAAAACATTTGGACACCTCTGCTCTAACCCAACATGATATAACCATTGCAATTTACTTAAAGAAAAAAAAAAATACTTGACGACCTTACTCAGCCTTGTCTGCAGCCACTGCGTGCCTACAAAGATGGTGGTTAGCAACAAAGTGCCCGGATGTGTTACGTCACGAGAACTATTACGACCTCGTCATTTCTGTTTGGGAGCTTGACTCTGGACAAAAAGTTCAAGTTCAAGGTTCTTTACCACCATTTGCATCACATGTGGTACAAGAGATGGAACAAAATTGTGTAGCTACACCCAGAATTAGCAAAAATATAAACTAAAATAAAAACGTAGACAAGTATCTATGATAAATGCTTAACACTAATAATATAAAATAATACGGTAAATTAAGCAGCAGCCTGAACATGTGAGCAGATGGGTATGAATACAACAGCTTAAAGGCAAGAGATCAGCAGCATGGATAATCAGCAGCATGGGTAATCAGCAGCACAGATAGTCGCATATGACCAATTAAGTGGCATTACAGTGAGTTTTCTTTTTTGTTTTAAAAAATGTCATGCTTATATTGATTTTTTTGGAAGAGTTTAGGTGTGTGTGTGTGTGTGTGGGGGGGGTCGAATCCTGGTCCTCGAGGGCTTCTGCAGAACCTTCTAACCATGCAGTACTGTGGCCTTCTGTTTACAGAATGTTTTGTTTTACACACATGCAGCAGAGTCTGGCTCCATCTGTTGGTCTCTCTCTAATAATGCAACTTTACTGCACAGATCACAGATCCACCATGTGCATAATAAATACAGTAATATTGCTTCCATACTATTGTCTGTATTCAACAATGCATGTTTGGTTCTCAAACAGCCGTACAAGTACTCAGGATTAGTATCCCTCTAATGATACTCAGAGGAAATGTTTTACAAAGTTACAAAACAAGCTAATTTAATTATAAGATAATGTGACAACAAGATATAACTTGTCAAAAAGTCAAATGGTTCAAACAGATTAAAAATTTGTCTCCACATGGAAATTACTTGGAACAAAACTGCAATGGAGAACCTTTTGTAAACCCATGTGGAAACTGTTATGAACGATGGACACCACCAGTGTGCGATCGTGACTACTCAGGCAGTGGTCCACAACCAGTTTGTAGCAGACTGGTTTCATACAAGCCAACTTTCCTACAAATTAGTAGCAAAGAAGAAAAGGACGTTCTCTAGTGCAGTTTGTTTCTCACTAATTTAGCCAAGGGTTTATTTGGTAGGTTTGATTAAGTGTAATAACTGACTCATGCAGGAAAGACACACCAGCAGAAGTGGCAATAAAAAAAATAATAAAATAAAATAAAAAAATAAAAAACTGCAAACCATTGTGTTTAAAACTATTTAGATTTACTGAAGAAATGTTACTCTGTGAGACCTGGTACAATCCATCCAAAAGGACTCCAGACACAAAAGATGCATCACAGCTAGAAAATTCATGAAAATTCATTCATGTTCTCCCATTAGAGTTCAGTTGTTGTGGGGCAGAAGAGCCAGCTGCAGTTTGTGTGGACCTGTTCTCAGCCATGAATGCTTTTGTTTTAAAGGATTTTAAACACAGTGGCACAGTTGGGGGAGTTTTTGCCTCTATAAGCAAGAAGGTTGCCGGATTGAATCCCGGCTGAGAACCCGTCTGGAGTTTGCATGTTCTCTCCATGCATGCATGGATTTTCTCCAGGCACTCCAGTTTCGTCACACAGACCCCAAACGTGCATGTTAGGCTGATTAATAATCTAGGTGTTAGTGAGCCTGATTGTTTGTGTGATGGACCTGCAACCTGCCCTGGGTGTCCCATTCCTTCAGCCTTTATACAAATAAATCACACTGAGCCTCGAAGACTCTTTTTACAAGTGAGACCTGTTTAAACAGACAATAAAAGTGGTGAGCGTGACAACATAGGTTTTGGAGGCAAAAAAAAAAAAAAAATCCTAACAGGCTCTCAGTCTTTGGCTGAAGATAGATAGTCCCCTGCCTCTCACAGTGAGTGCTGGACTGGGGCACCAGCGACCCTCATGACCTGGAAAGGAAGAAGCAGAAGGATAATGGATGGATGGATTTAAGCATCTTTAGACTGATTTTATTTTCCATAGTCTGAAAATTGACAATGGGGTTTACATTCCTCAAAATTTCTGAAAGAATGAGTGATTGTGATTATTAGATTAGAAGAAATTCAATTTCCACTCAGCTGGAACCTGGCAAATTTTAAATTATTTCAGGACAAAAACACCACATTGGAGTCATGTGGACTGACAAAGTTCTCCTTCCAGAGTTTAACCAGTTTGATTTGGTCTTTGGGCAAAGTTGTGTTTGCAGAAACAAGAGATGCAGGTTAAAGGTAAATGCTGTGTTAGGGTAGCAAGAATTAATGACTGACTGGTCACATAAATAAAGATAAGCAGGTTTTATTAACTTTTTTTTTTTTTTTTTTTTTTTTTTTTTTTTCAGAGAGAACCCCCAACTGTGGATTACACAGTCAGGAATCATATAATTATTCACAAAGCTGAGTTATAATTTATTGCGTCCTGGTACACATTTTCATCTCTTCACTCAATAGGTACACTATGTTTTCTTTGTTTTTTTTTTTGCCCATTTTATGTGTTGGCAGAGCTCACTCTATCTGGATGTTTCAGGCCCTCAGGATTTCAACAGAGTGGTACTGAAAAGCCACAACAGACTTTCTGTTGCCTTGTATGCACAGACTGACTCGATTCTCTCTGTACACTGATGCTGCTTACAGAATGGCATTACGATGACTGCTCGCAACACATTAAATGAAAAGACGAGAAAGGACATCCCATACCATACCAATATATTTATATGAGTTTGACTTTGAGTTTCAGCAAGAACAGGCACAAGACACATCACCCCATACCTGTCACACCACAAGATTGAGACAAAGACAAACATGTCGAGAATTAATAGGGTTGGAGACTTTTTGTCCAACCACGAAAATCTTGTGTGCAGTCTTCTGAGATGTCGCAAGATGTCACAAGGGACACGTTGGGAAGAATCTCTTACATCAAATTGTAGCTTAATATCTGTTAAACTTGACTGAGTTATAGTCATCTATATACTGTATTGGCTAACATCTAATAAATGTGGTGGCCATCTTGAAGAGTTGTTGATGTACATTCAGTGGTTATTTCCTGAAAGATTCATTAAAAACTGTTCAATGGTTCATGGTATTTTAACAGGTCTCTCTTGTAAATGGGTCTGTCCACGTAGCTCAGTGAGACTAACCTGTATACAAAGTAAATAAAGGTTGAATGAATGAGATATTTTAGTAACAGGGTCGACTCTAAAAAAAATTGTCTGAATTTTAAATAAAGATCTTACACAATCTGTTAGTTCTCACTCTGTGCTGAACATCAGTATCAACTACAACATCAAGTTTAATGGTCAATATCTGTAAAAACAAAAACTTGATCATTCACCTTTGTTTTTTGGTGGTTAGTGATGAGACTGATTTATATTTTAGTTCAGAGGTGGACAACACTATTTTCCAGAGGGCCAAATCAAGATTTTTAAATCAATCAAATGGCTGTACAGAGAATTGGAAAATATATTTTATTTATAACTGATAACCTGGAAGTATCCTGTTGCAAGCTACATAATCCAGGTAGATAAATCTAACGAGGTTAAGTCTGGACAGATTCTTCTTGTTGAAACGTTTCGTCTTTTATCCAAAACAGTTCTTCAGTCTGAGGAGCCACAACTAACTTGGTCTCATAAACAGCACCTTCTCATAGTGGATCAACCAGTTTGCTGGGGACATCCAGAACTAACTGTTCAAAGGACCATCAGTAAAACAACCAATTAAGAGTGCTTGATGGTCGCTTGCCATTCACAGAGGGCTGAGATACAGTACTGTACTAGCAATAACATTGTTGTGAGGGGGACAGTTGAACACGGAGGCCTCCACCCCTGTTTAATGATGGACAGTTTTGCTTCACTCCCCTCAGTGCCAGGAAGTCTGTGATGAGTTATATATCAGGAAACTAAACAGCCACTGGCCAAAAGGATGGACCAGCACAAAAGAGCAACATCATCAGGCCAGGACTTTGTCTACACTCATCTTCAGGCCAGCGGTCACTCTTTCAGGGATGAAGATGTTCACATCCTTGATAGAGAGGAACAATGGTTTGAGAGAGGAGTGAAGGAGGCCATCTTTGTGAAAAGAAACCGTCCATCATTAAACAGGAGAGCCTCCGTGTTCAACTGTCCCCTGCTTACAATGCTGTTATCGGATCACTCAGCCTTCTGTGAACTGCAAGCGGGCATCAGGACACTAACAACCTATTGTTAGACTGATGGTCCTCCTTTATCATGTGAACAAATAGTTCTGGCCATCATCAGCAAACTATTTGACCCAATATGAGAAGGTGCTGCTGAGTTTGTTGCAGCTCCTCAAACTGAAGATTTTTGGATAAAAGACCAAAACATTTCAACAATGAAGAATCCATCCAGAGGACTTGACGTAACGTTATATGTATGAAGCATAAATTAGACCTGCTGCAAGAAATGACAGGTGAAGCAAACTCCCTGGAGCACAGAGTACAATATCCTGATGCATGCTCAATAATCCAGGTGGAACAATCTAAAAAAAGTTAAGTCAGGTCCTCTGGACAGGTTCAAAAACAGTACATGGTAATCAGCTCATCTAAGTTCATGTACACAAATGCATAACAGAAGACATGTCAGAACATGATGTTCAGGATTCACGTGTTTGTTATTGTTGTCAGTTTGTAACATTCTCATTAGAACAGAGCTGCATATCTTGTGCAGAGGTGTACTCTGCTCCGTTTCTGGAAAACAGCTGTTAGTGTACGCATGAGTATAAAACAGACCATTTCTTTATACGCACTCATTCCTATTCTTACACAAAGGTACTGTAATGAACAAAATGTTAGCACTGATTTTATAAATTAACATTTTAAGATCTCTATGTAATGTAGGCCAGTAAAATCAGACGTAAATATTCATATTTTTGAATGCATTTTAAAGGTTGATGGGAAAACTGGTTTTACATAAATAACTATATTGAGTAGCTGAGTTAAGTTAGTAAAATCCACAATCCCTCGTACCGTTTGAGTTGTGTGGATGAGCTCTCTCTTCTCTTTCCTCAGGGCGTCCAGCTCCCCCTCCTTCTCCTTCTCCATCTCTCTCAGCTGTCTCTCCAACTGCTGGACTCGTTCCTGAAAAGTCAGACAACTGTTTCCTTCAGCTTCAACAGCCACATGGTTTCCTCCTCGCAGAAGAACAGCATCCTGCAGCTCATTCATCTGGCAGGCATGAGTTTCAGTAATCTGCTCAAAGTGCTGTGATGTGATCTTTTTTTTTTTAATGATCCCAGATGCAACGGCCTTCGTGTTTGTGCGAGTAAAAACTGCACGACCCAGATCAAACAGATTGTTTCAGCTGAGACACAATGAACATTTAATGTCCACTTTGCAAGTTAATGAAAAGAGGCGCAAGACTGGAAAGAAAAATGATAATGAACCAATAATAAATCAGCACCAGATTAAGACACTGAATGGAACAGACAGACAGGCAGGCAGGTAGACAGACAGTCATGTGCAGCATAGCTACAGTGCAGCTGAGTCAACTAATGTTTCTCTCACACAATCCCCATCTTCATCTCTTCTCTCGCACTCCTCCACCAGCAGACAATTCAACATTATTGTCACAATGTGCTTTAAAAAGGAATTCTACAGGGCAGGAAAAATGCAGATTTATCCAGTTAGAAATACTTCTAAACACACTGAATCAGTATTTGCAGATTTTTCAGCTTGAAGACTGTTTTTACACCAAGTGTTAATTTTTCTTTAGCTGTTTTAGAAGTGAAATAATAATAAAAAAAGATCTAGTCCCTTACAATTCAGGACCCTTCTTTGAGCATAAAAGCTGTTTGTAAAAACTAAAGATGGACCTAATATTTGGTGAACATATTTTAATTGGCAGATATTGGTCACTTTAAAAATAAAAGATGCTGCAGCAGCTTCTACAACCAGATTACAGTAGTCACAAATTTGATGTATAAGTGAGAATGTGCTTCTATAAATTACAGTATTTTGAAATTTACAGGTTAAAGTGCTGGTAAATAAAAATTAAGCAAATACTGTATAGTTTTTTTTTTTTTTTTTTAATATGAAAATACAGTTTGACCAAACTTTTAAACTAATACATTGGCCACCCGTGATAAGAGCTGCTGCAACTGCAAAAACCCTTATACTGTACATTCAATAATGTAAAATGTATGCATTAAATTTTTCTTTTTGTTTACGGTAAATAGAAACAGTTACCGATATACTAAAATCTGAAATGAGCATTTATTTAACCAAAGGAACCTAAAGTTATGGAAGAGGATTAGAGCCACGATGGTAACATTTTATTTAATCTTTTTTAATTGACTTTTCTCAGAATTCAGAAGTTAAAGTTAGAATTCTGAGAGGGTTTTTTTTTCCATTTCAGGTTGAAAAACGTTTTTTACACTTTCTTGAGCCAGCACCTAGCAGCTACCAAAGCTTTTGTTAGTTTCACATCTGACATCAAATCCTGATGTTCATCTCCTGCACACAGTTTAAAAAGGTTAATTCCAGTGTTATCTGGGAAACTTACTACTGTACCTGGTATTTGGCTGGAGATAAAGAAGACTGTCTCGTGTGACATCAACTACTTTAAAAAACCTGTTTCAAACAGGTTAACAAAACGAAGAAGGGCCGGATGAATCATCTCACTATATTTGAGGTCAAGCATCTTGAAACAAGTTAAAGTTGGGTAGAATATAGAAAAACACTCCTTATCAGCAATACGTTTACACAGCACGTTAGCATTGTCAGATCAGATGAACAAAAATGTCAAATAATTTCTATAAATCACAAACTAATGCACACCGCATTATTTGTTAGTCGTTTAAAACATGCTGCTTTTTTTGTACCAATAATTGAATATTCGAGTGTCAACATGACTCCCAAGCTTACCAAATCAAACCTGTTTCACTGTGAGCCTCTTTAAACAAAGCTGCCATGGGAAATTATTTTATAATGAAAAAAATTATCTCTGGCTTTAACAGTAAATCAGCTTAATAAAGAAACTGACTGTTCCTTTGGAATTAATTAAACAAACTCTGGTCTTTTTTTAAAGGTTTTAAGGGTTTAAAGCAATTATTTCTTACATACCAATTATTTTTTTTTTTTTTCATTTAACCTTTATTTATCCAGGTTAGTCTCATTGAGCCACGAGAACTCATTTTCAAGAGA
>JARVLU010001073.1:29369917-29381768 GCA_031762415.1 Simpsonichthys santanae | reverse complement strand
GGATGGATGGATGGATGGATGGATGGATGGATGGATGGATGGATGGATGGATGGATGGATGGATGGATGGATGCATGTATGCATGGACGGAGAGACGGAAGGATGGACGGACGGATAATTACAAATCTACAGCAAATTCTCTCATGCTAAGTTTGGGCATTTTTACTGTATAAAATAATAACATAAAAGTAATTTCTATGTGGCTGTAGTTAAAATAAGCATTCTAACACCCCATGCCTATTACAGCTGCTTCTTTGTTGCTGTTGGATTTATCCCATGTTGTACCACATATGACAAATCATTTAGTTTCAAATATTTGCTACTAAACGCACAATGATACCACTGATCATTGTAAATGACCGTTACTATTACATACCAGTAAGACTCAAACCTGCCAGCACAACATGGCTGAGCGGGACCATGGTACAGCTTGAAGCATTTAGCGCTCTCAGCTGCACACTGTAAAAATACCTTCCAGCATTAATCTTTAAGATGAATACCTCCACAGATTTTACCATCTACTCTCTGTTTTTCTCGTTTTACTGCATGAAGACTGGGGAGTTTTGCATGAAAAATGTGCTGCTTAAAATATCCGTCTATCTTTGAAAACACATGTTCTGAAAGAAAACGGAGCGCGTTCTGCTGCTTCTGGGAATGAACACTTCTGATTTCTGTCACCAAGCTATGATGTGTTTAGACATGTCTGCTTACAGAAGAGTACTGACTACTGACAGAAAACTGGAATTTACATCCAAAAACTCTGAATTTCCATGCAGTGTTTTTCATTGCTGACGCTTCCACATGATGTGACTGCAGTGTAATTAAGATGTTATTGTAGGTGATTTTAGGACATTTTCTTTGGTAATCCTCTCAGGAACTGATGATTGATGGCTGTAGGAGCTTAGGGTTAGGGTTAGGGTACTTAATGAAAAAGCATTTCCAAAGATATGAAAACCTGATAATAAAACCCCATATGGTCAAAAAGCCATCCGTATTTTTTTTTTTTTTTTATATATATATATCATATACTTCTGTTTTTATGTCCGCATTTTATTTCCCAGACACCTTGTAGCCCATTTTGGGTGATAAAGTTTTACTTCATATTCTGCGTATTCTTCCACAGTAATTTGTGCTGCTTCTGGAGGAGCTGCTTGGCTCTGATTTGAATATTTTAGAACTGTTGTCTCAAACAACTCTGGAGAGAAAAATCTGACTGTTAAGAAGCTAAGTGCACCTCCTGCTTGAGCCTGTGTCTGTCTGCAGGTACGTATTTAGTGGGTAGGCAACTGTTTTGTCAGATTTTAGCTCCCTGCAGCAAGAGATTTGCAAGCTATAAAACCAACTCACTGACAGATGATCCACTCTTGCAGTTTTTAACATTACGTTTATAGCCCCTATCGGGGTGATTTTTGTTTTTGTTTCGTTACCAAGGGAATCCAGCTCTAGAGTAGACAATGCTCAGAGTGCCACATTATTAATGGTGTTTTACAAATACATGTAATGAAGATTGTGTTGCCGCAGAGAATTATCATCACACTCAGCACTGAAACACTTCCCCACCTACATAGAAAGATGATAATATGACAACAGCTTTCCATCAGACTCCTTCTGCAGCTCTGTTACGACTAAAGCCAGGTTCCTCCTGTGGGATTTCAAGCGTTGTGAATAATTAATTTCTTCAGAAAGATAGGGAGCCATTAATATACGTGACACACGGAGCAGCTGTGATTTATTTCAGCCACTTGTTAATTGTGCATGATAAAAGGTTGTTTACACCTTTGGCCATTTCCTATTGGCCCCAGAGCCATATTTTCAGAGATGATATTTTTCATCTCCCCTCAGCCGCTCTTAAACCCAAACAATTTGGTTGACTCATTGTGCTCTGAAACCACTGCAGATACTAGTCTCTGACCTTCCAGGGACAGTCTCGGGGCTCGGGTAAACTAAATGCACCCATCAGTCAAAGCAGGATTTACATCCAGGTTCAGCTGAGAAATGCCATCCAAAAAAAAATGAGTCACTTAAGTGAAAGGGGGTGGGAAGATGGGGGTGTTTGTGCCACTCTGCAGAAAAGCCCGCTCTGCTGCCTTGAGGATAACTCAAACCCAGTGGGGACCCAGAGACTACTGGAGATCAGAAAAATTGCCCTGCTTTAAAAGGCCCTCATGCAACCAATCAATTAATTACCCCCACTTGTTTTGAAATTCAGTGAAACAAATATAGCAGGTGGTCGGCGCATTCAAAGCTACTCAGCAGCGTGTAGGGAAAAATGCACTGAAAAGGAAAATTAATGACACAGGCCACAGGTTCCCTCCCCTCAATATCTCCTGATTACGTAAAGGAGCTGCAAATATTTACCATGTGGTCAGATGAATTCAAATGCGTATGGATCCACATGGTAATGTTTTATGGCAACTTATCTGGAAAGCACTCCTGTGCCCCTCACCCGTCTGATAGAATTAAACTTTAACTCGGCAGTAAAGCACGGAAATACTTCTTGTGAATACAAATACACAAAGTTACTATGATAAGTCACTCTTCACAACACTGAATCACTCAGCCGCAACACATTTCACGTGGCTCTAAATATTTATTGTTACCTTTTCCAGAGTCAGAATCTGTATCCTTGGGTAAATTTATTTGGAGGAGCAATCCAGTCCGTGCAAATAGTTACATATGAAGATTGTACTGGCAGGCAGCCATAAAACAGCTCTGTGTGAACAGAATGAGGATGAACAAAGAGACAGAAGAAGGAGCAGCACAAGGTCTGCCTCACATAGATAACACATGGTGACTAAAGCCAATCTGTATATATTTTTAACATTTGGTAGCTTGTAATTACTGAATTACATGACGAAATTGAACTGGATTATATGTGTATTATACTGGAACAGTTGTTGTTAAAATGTAGAGGATTGAAATGGAATTTATGCATATGGTTTTGATTGAACCGTGTGCAACTAGAGCCAAACTAGTCCTCTTTACCAGTCCTGTGTATTGTCTTGAGGTGATTTTTGTAGTTAATTAGTTGTATTTGGATGAACGGAATTGAATTTAAAGAAACTGAATTGCAATGACTACTTAATTAACCTGTAAATGAAGCAAAGTGTAACCCTTGACTTAGTAAATATGGTAGTTAAAATAACTCAAAACCCATAGACCAGCTTCTAGGTTTTGCAGGAGTATATGAAAAATTAAGGTAAGATGAAATAAATGAATTGATTGGAGGCCGAAATTAGCAAAAATAATTATTATTTAGCAGAAAGAAAAAAATATATGTATAACTCAATAATACAGTTCACCAAAACAATAATAACAACAACCCTGCATAATAAAATAAAAACAAAAACTTCAGTCCAATTGAGCTCAGATTTTCAGTTTATCCTTATAGTCGTCAGTCAAGTTAAAACATGTTCTTAAGTTCAGCTCTTTTTTGTTCCGTTTAGTGGCTGTGTTGTTACCACATGAATGTTCACATCTGGAGAGAAGAATGAGGTTCTTCAACGCATGTTCAGTTCTTCTCTGGGCACAGACTCGCCATCTCTGTCCGGAGAGATTCCAGTAATCTGATCCAGCTTCTTAATCAGCCAAAGAAACCTAGCCTACACAATAATGATATTATTGTACAGTATACAAATAACCCTTTTTCCTTATCCATTCTTACAGCTATATCTTAGTATTTATCTTCAACTCTCATTACTTCAATAATGTTTTGCATGCATGTTTCTTTAAATATCCTTTGTAGTACACAAAATTAATTTATTTAACACCTGCTTCCACCCTCATTCGCACCACTCTGGGTCCCTGAGCAAGGCCCTTAACCCCCACCATCTGCTCCCTAACAGGTCTCTCTTGAAAATGAGTTCTCGTGGCTCAATGAGACTAACCTGGATAAATAAAGGTTAAATGAAAAAAAAAAAAATTTAATCACATGAAACAATTAAATTAAATTCTCTTTTAACCATGAAATTATGAATAGTATCTTTTTTCTTTCTAACCAATTAAATAATTGATTCTTAAATAATTGTTTAAGTTTTTGTAAATCATAACATGAAATACCATTAACTTATCACTTTACCAAGGAGCATTTAGTCTGGTTAGTTCCAGTACTCTCCCTGATAATCATCTTCTGTATCATTCAACTAAAATGAATAGTGCAAAAATAACTTAAATATTATTGGGTTAAACCATATCTTAACAGAAATATTTTTAGGCCTGTAAACATAAATAAATCCAACTGCCATTTAGTGTTAGCACAATGCTAATTTTAGCATGACGCTAACAGCACATGGTCTTAGCTCACGAGGTTTTCAATACGGACACTGCAATGGACGGCCACACGGTTTCTGCCTCGTGCTGTCGTCGACTTAACATAACAGATTTTCCAAATTAGCTTCTGAAAAGTGCAGTTACTTTAAGGTGACCAGATTTCTGAAGGAAAATCTGAGGACATTTCCAGCTCAGAGACCAAAAACAATGAAATTGTATCAAGATGAAATTAAAAATGGGGACAGTTACAGTTTCATTTATTTTTAAATATTTTTTCATGTTTAAACAATAAAAATCAAATATAACAGCAGGAACGTGTCTCTCCACACTTTTAACATTTCCTAAGAGTAATAAAATGAATAAAATAATAGTAGTAGTAACAGAGTATTAAAACTGGGGAGGAGAGTCAAGGGTATATACTAGTAAGTGAGCGTGCATACCTTGTGAGTGAATGAGAACATGTATGTACTTTCAATGGTGTGTATAAGTACACAGTGTATTGTTATGTAGCTGATGTGTATTTATATTGCGTGTCTGTGTGAGGTGAGTGAAGGTCAGGTAGACCACTGACATGATCTCATCTCTGGTTCTGCGAGGCCTCCTCTGGCTGAACAGCCATCAGCCATGGTGGCCACGGAGGTCTTGAATAGAAGAAGAGCTGAAAGGTTTACACACAAAACTGAAAAAGCACGTATAATAGTAAAAAGAAATACTTAAAACATACCATACCATTTTATTTATAGAGCACTTAAAACAGCAACAAGGCCAACCAAAGTGCTGTACAAACAAACAACAGGCAACACATAGGCAACATACAAAAGGAAGTAAAAAAAAACAGAATACTGTATACGTCGCAGATAATAAATATAATGACCAAACACAGATCCTCTGGTGTTGAAAGCAATGGAATAGTAATGAGTCTTTAAACGGGATTTGAAAACCGAGAGGGAGGGGGCCTGTCTGGCGAGCAGAGATAATTCGTTCCAAAGTCTTGGGCCTGCTACAGAGAAGGTCCTGTCACCTCTGTGCTTAAGACGAGTTCCTGGAACTGTGAGAACTGGTCCGCTGACCTCAGAGAACATGAAGATGGCTCCAGGACAAACTTGTATCTTTTGATGTAACTTCATTTGTCACACCCACATCAGAGGTGGCAGAAACCATCAGGACACGTCTTCGACAAGGTTATGACCTCAGCAACAGGACTTATTTCTCCCCGGATCAGATCTGTGTCCTGATGGACCTTTGTCGTTCCACAGCTTATTTCAAGTTCAATGACAGCTTTGACAGACAGTAGCGTGGTTGTCCCATGTGATCTCTGGTTCAGATATGCGGATGACACTTGGATTAAAATCCATGTAAAAGAAGTAGAAGGGTTCAGCAGACACATCATCTCTGTGGACAACATCAAGTTCACCAGAGAGGACGTCATCGACATCAAGCTGCCTTTTGTAGACTGTTTGGTGAACATGGAAGGAGATGAAAGCCTCAACATTGATGTTTACAGGAAACCTACTCACACGGGTCAGAACCTTCTGTTTGCGTCTCACTACCCACTGAACACAAACCTTCTGTCACCAGAACTTTACTCCACTAGGTGAACATGTCCCCACAAAGACAGAAGGAACAGAAACACAACAAAGAAACTCCAAACCTGTGGGGATCCTAACTGGACCTTTGTCAAATCAGCAAACACATCCAAAAAACATGCTGTAGAACAAAACAGAGTCAGAAAAACATTGTCATCCTAGATGTTGCCGGAGTATCTGAAAAACAGAAGGATTTTCTCCAAACACAACCCTCAGACAGAGGCTGGTCCATCCCAAGGACTGAGCCCTCAAACCCAAACTGAGTGGTGTGTCCGCAGGTCTGTGCAGTGAGTGATGTTCAGTCTATATTAGATAAACTAAACAACCTGTTCACAGACACATGGCTCAACACCAGCTCTTCAGTACCAGACTTAGTGGTCCACCTACACCTCAAGGATAAGGGACACTTTGCTGAGGACAAGCAGGTCCAGATGTTGGACAGAGAAGGCAGATGGTTTGAGACGGGGTTGAAGTGAGGCATTCATGTCAAACGAGAAAATCCAAAGTTAAACAGAGGAGGTGGTCTCAGATTTCAACTTTCTAAAACTTACACTGCAGCTTTAGACCTGATTCCAGGTCAGCACCACTCCAACTCACACCTTCATGCAGGTGACCCAAACATCTGTCTGTGAGCCAGGCAGACAAAGAGCCTGACGAGCCTCCGCTGTGAGGACGAGTAGTTCCAGTCTAACCTGCAGCTGAATCTAAGAACACAACCAGGCCTCTCATGCACTTCTATAAAGCTGTGAACTGCACACACTCCAGACATTTTAAAATTGATGGTAAATGGACTGAACTTAAATATCTCCTTTGCATCTTATCAATACATTCAAAGCTCTTTACAACACAATCTGTGCTTCATTTACTCATTCATACAGCACTCTACTAGATCTATACAACAAATAATCAGAGCTTTATCACATTCATACACTGATGGGACACACAACGGAGGCAATGAGAGGTTCTGTGTCTTCCCCATGGACACTTCGGCATGTGACTGCTGGTGGAATTGAACCCCCAACTTTTGCATTGGAGGAAGACTGCTCTAACCACTCAGCCACAGCTGCCCAAAGTAAGAACCAGGATGGAAAGAATAACTGCCAGATGCCAAATAAAATCCCCTTTTCATCATGGATCTGCAGCGCTGCGGTTTATGGAAGTGTTTATCTGTTAGGAACGTGGATTAACCTGATGAGTTATCATTTACATTTCATCATTTCTGCTCAACTATGTAAAAAACAAAGAACAAACACTGATGAATATTATGTTAATATTTGAATAAAGTAAAATAAATGAAATAATGAACTGAACATGTTTGTTAAGTTCCTTATCGGTGAAGTTATGTATCTTTATGGTGTTTTTTTTTAAACATTGTGTGTAGAGTACATCCAGCCTGTGTGTCTGCCTGCATATGGTCAAAGACTGACAGACGGTACGATGGGAACTGTGACAGGATGGGGGAACGTTGGATACTACGGTGGGTCGACATGTCATGAAATCTGTGCTAAAGCTTTTTTTTTGTTGTTTATTTGTATAACAGTACATAAATATGCATGGATAGATGTTTGTAAAGTTGTGTTTTGACAACTATTTGAAAGTAGTTTTTTTTTTTTTTTTAATAGAACAGCCCCAGAAGGAAGGAAATGATACATAAAGACGATGGTTGGTTTTTAATGCATTTTTTTTTTTCAACTACAGGCCATCTAGCAGATGTTCTCCAGGAAGCCAACGTCCCCATCATCAGTGATGCTGTCTGTAACGCTCCGGATTACTACGACAACCAAATCACCACCAGCATGTTCTGTGCGGGCTTTGAGAAAGGAGGCATCGACGCCTGCCAGGTCAGAGATGCGTTGGGTTCAGGACTTTTGCTCAGAAGTTTAAACTTTTTTTTTTTTTTTTTTTTTGGTTAGGTGAATTTGATTTCTGCTCTGTTTGTCTCTTATTTTTGACACGTGTTTTTACCACAGCATCTTTTTAAACGTTGCCGGTTGTATTTTCTGTGAACTCAGGGAGACAGCGGGGGTCCTTTTGTAGCAGCTGACTGCCTGTCTAAAACCAGCCGGTACCGTCTGCTGGGGGTGGTGAGCTGGGGAACCGGCTGTGCCATGGCCAAGAAGCCGGGCGTCTACACCAGAGTGTCTCGATTTCTGCCCTGGATATCTACAGCCATGAGGGTGAGAACTCTACCCTCTTTTGTCTGTTTGTTCTACATCTGGGCTGCAGACACCTGCGTCCAGATGGAAGCAACCTGAACTCGTCATGGAGTGAGTGGGTGATCAAGATTTGCCAGAATCTGCCTAGCCTTATTCAATGACCTCATCTGCGAGGTCTCTGCCTGCACTTTGGGTTCAACGATCAGCAGAATGTAACACAGAGGCAGACTTTCTTTCCATTCATTCATTTTCTGGACCCTGGTACAGAGTACCTGGTGTCTGTCTGAGTGAGGGGCAGGGGACACCTGGACAGGTGTCCAGTCCATCACTGGGGCACATTTGTTGATTCCCATAAATGATCTTGATCAGGGACAGCACGGTGGCGCAGTTTGTAGAGCTGCTGCCTCTCAGCGAGCTGGTTACATGGTTCAAATCCTGGCCTGGGGGCCTTTCTGGGTGGAGTTTGCCTGTTCTCTCCGTGCTGCATGAGATTTCTCCTGATACTCCAATTTCCTCCCACAGACCAAAAACATGTATGTTAGTATGATTGGTAACTCTAAATTGTCTCTAGGTTTGAGAGAGAGTGAATGGTTGTTTGTCTCGTTTGTCTCTGTGATGGACTGGAGACCTGTCCAGGGTGTCCCTCTCACACAGTAACTGCTGGATGTGGGCACCAGTGACCCCCGTGACCCAAAAAGAAAGAAGCAGGTAAAGATAACGGATGGATGGAGCTTGATCAGCGACCTCCTGAAGATCTGTCGAGGTTCATCTCACTTATTTTTAGTCCAGTTTCTGATTATTTTGAGAGGAATCTTTCCATTTATTGTCCCTCATTGTGGAACAAAGAGTGGGAATTGGCAATGCACTCCCTTCGTCTCTCCATCCATCTGTACGTTTGCCTGTCAGTGTTGCAAGCATGACAGCTTAAAAAATTAATGAGGTACCAACTTCCACTTTGACTGCATCCAAGCATCAGAAATGACATTATCAGAACTTGGGTTGTCAAATCAAAATCCACACGCACACCGGCCACCCTGGTCATCTGATGAAACCATACTTTCTAATTTTACATTTCTTAAAAGTAGTTTCCTCTAATAAGTGGGATGTCTGAACATTGCACCTGATAGTGAATACAATGGCTCCCTCCTCTGGCCAGGATCTGTCACTACACTGCCACAGACAACTAGAATAAAGTAAATAAAATAAAAAAACTCTCTGTTCTTCATCACAGTCAACTCCTCCCCACTTGAATATCTTGCATCAAAAACATTAAGGTTTTCTTCATTCTCTGTTCAATTCCAGTCCAGACAAACACTAAACTCCAAAACAACAAACATTCACTATTCAAATCTCTCAGGGACATTGGAGCAGGCCTACTGCTTAATTGATTTGTGATAATGCATGCACAAAAAACGTCATAAATATGCACCCTGTCTGTGGACGGCTGCACTGAAATGTGTTTTCACTATGCTTAACTGTGCAATAACAATAAAGTTGATTCTGACATGTTGACACATAACAGACCGTTAAGCAAATAACTAGTTTTAAATCTTCTCTTTAGGCTTTTTGTTTCCGTCAAAAGTAACATTTGTTCTCATTTCTTGAGATGATTCAGTAAAAAATACCAACCTTAACACAGATTGATAAAATAATGTTTTAGCTCCTATAATGCAATTGTTAAAGAGGAATTAGCTGAAGTATTAACAAAAAATAATTAACATGCAGCGGATGATCGACTGAGGGATGATGTCAGGGTCTGTGTCATGTCTGCTGGAGTTCATCCTAAAGACATGACTTTCAGATCCTGTACATCAATTTTTTTTACACTTTTATTTCTGTTTTCCACTTGTCTCCTTACTGCTATTTATGGACCCACTGCATCATACACAGGTATAATCAGGGGGAAAGACATGAGAAAATATGAAGAACAACTTTGACAGACCCTCAGGAAACCTAAGCAACTGGAGGACAAAACCACTGGAAGAACATCTGGCCTCTAGAAGCAACATATAAAGGGGTTAGGGGTCATTGTAAGACTTTGCAGGGGTATTTTCTGTTGATTAAAAAAGAAAAATGTTAAAAAATAAGCATGTTTCTTCTCATACCAGCTCCCTTTAAACACACCTGACAGTTCTGTAGTTTTCTGTCTCCAGTGTCTCAAACCTAAAGATTGTTTCTCTCAGGCACATCTCACATCTCTTCTTTTTTCCCTGCAGAACTATCACAACTCTCCTGGTGTTCACAAAATGGCTCGAATATGAGTTTTGTGCTCTCCTCCTGGATGAGAAGAAAAGAGGACACTTTTCATCGATGACGCTGTGATCCGATGACAGGAGATGGAAAATATTTCTGTTCCGACTGAAACATTTTACTGAGGAGTCACCAGTTCTGAGCCTCCCTGCTTCTCCGAACGTCATCAGAAACTGTGGGAAACATGAAACATCTCAGCAGAACGGTGGTGAACTCCTGCAGTTTCTGAAGAGATCTGACAATAAACGGTGTCAGCGTGGCTGGAGAGGACTGAACATTTATAAAACCTAAACCAGTTGTTTTCTCAGATGCAGTTAAATCCTTGGATGTCTGAACTAAGCATCAGTGAATAGATGTAGAACAAAAAAAAAGCTCAGATCCATCTGGACTGCTGTGGTAATGGAAGAAACAACAACAATCCTTTCTGTCAGGGTTTAGCTTCAGATGAGGTTCTGTCTTCAGAGCTGCACATGGACGTTCCACTTCTACACCTGAAGGAAGGCTTCAGGAGCCGACGATGAAAACATGACGATAATTGTTACGACAGAGTAAAAGTGTCCTTTTACAACATAATGTTGTGATTTTTACCTGCAGTAGATTGTCTTTTATATAAAATACATATTCATACTGCACACCTGGTACAATTGATCTAATCAAAATATGAAAGTCAATGTGTTTTTATCAGAGCTGTAAATATTCCTGTTGATTAATATTTCAGAAAGGCTGCATTCATATTTTAATACAGACACATCTGACGTTACTGCTCCTGCTGGTGTGAGTGTGTACAGAATATTTCCTCATGGTCATATTTAACAGAAACCATGTACTCAGTTTATTTACATTTTAGACGTACATTTAGTGACAGCGACAGGTGACACAAGCTCGTCGCCTTTTTTCTTTAAAGAACAAAAAGTGATGTTTTATGTGTTTTTATATTATCATTTGAAAAAGCTGATGAGCTTCAGCTTGATTGTTAAAACACGTTTTCTGCCAATAAAATATCAACACTTCAGTTAAAATACCTTTTTGTGTGTTAAACTGTGTTCAGTCCCAGTCACACTGACCAGAACCAGAACCACCAGCAGGTTAAATAAAGGCTGTATATACATGAAGATTTTTTTAATATAAACTATAAAAATGTAAACAAATAACTCATGGTTTGGATTTTTTTAAAAAGTTTAATTAAAGATATAATTGTATATGTAAATGTCAATTTTCTTTATATAATACATTTAAAAACAACAACATTCACCAAAGTAATTCACAAGTAGGTTAAATATACTGTATTAATGTGTATTAGATTATTCTAACCATGCCTTCAGTTTATTGAAAAATATTTGAGATAAAATTAAATAACTCCATTTAGCTTTATTTTTAGTGATCAAATCATTCTGAAACATTTTTTAAATAAATATAAATATAGAAAGGACGAATAGTTAAGAATTTAGAGCAAGATGTTTTCATTTAAAGCTTTTTGCTTTTTGCAGATATTGAATAAAAGAATAAAAACAAAGGTCCCGGGGCCTTTCTGGGTGGAGTTTGCATGTTCTCTCCGTGCATGCGTGGGTTTCCTCCGGGTACTCCGGTTTC
>JARVLU010001073.1:29234562-29246246 GCA_031762415.1 Simpsonichthys santanae | reverse complement strand
CCCCCCCCCCCCCCCAGGTTGGATCTGGACTCGAGAATCTCAGACAGAGATCCAGAGGGTTAAAGCCCAGTATGACAAAGATGTTTCTACAATAAAAAGTGAGATGGAAGCACGTTACCGGGACACACTGACAGAGAGCAGCAGGACAGTGGCCACACTGGAGCTGGAGCTGGAGAAGGAGAGGCAGAGGGTGAAAGGCTACCAGCAGGCTCTGGTCTCACACACTCAGCATCTCATCCAGGAGCGGAAACAGCTGGAGAAGGTGATGGTTCACAGGGATTTTCTTTCACCCTTTGTTTGCCTCACTGTCACTTTAACCGGACACATTTCTTCTGTAACCTTTGTTGTCATTATCAAAAGGAGCAAGAGGCGTTGAAGGATGAGAAGCAGAGGTGGATGAAATCTGGCGCTGCAGGCGCGGCGCTGCATGACGCCCTGGAGAGAGAAAACAGCTGGTTCCAGCGGGCCACAGCTGCTCTGAAGGAGTTGGAGGGCATGCTTGTGGAGCGACAGAACGCCTACTGCTCCATCATCCAACCTCGAGAGCAGCGGCTCGAGATGGAGAAGAACATGCTGCTGAAGGTGGTCAAGGATCCCACGGTGGCAGAGCTGAACCTGGAGTCGGACCTGAAGGACATTTTTAAGAGAGACAAACACTGTGCAGATCTGCTCAACATGGACAAGAGGAAGAACGGCAGCCTGATGTGGGTTTACCTTCAGTACTGGCAGCTGCAGATCACGATGCAGAAGCACAAAAGGGCTGAAGAGGCCGTATCAGCCGGGACAGCTCAGAGTCACAGGGAGTGAGGACGAAGCACAGGGACATGAGCGTAACGATGAGCTGTTATTAATGCTGTTGATCTAGGAATGGAACTGCTCGTTTTAACTCTAATTATCTTCATCCAGTAGGAATATTATGCAAACACCCGAGAGGTAATCCAGTTGATGTTCAGAACCTTTCATTGTGATTTCTGAGTTTAAAGAACACAATCATAAGATATAATACCACCAGAGGCCTCATTCAGATTTTAATTAACCGTACTAAGTTAGTAGGACTCATCAGAACTGATGCTTTCCATCAAAGAAACACTTAACTCCTTAAATTGCACAAAATAATATTATTAATTTGTCTTCGATATAAAGTTAAACCACCTTCAAAACTGATCATTTTGTGGAAAGAACGGAGTTGTTTGAGAACACTGCAAATATGATTAAAATAACAACAAAAATTTTTCATTCATTGACACTATGTTAGGACATTTTTGACCTTTTTTTTTTATTGAAGAATGTGTTAAAGTAATGAACTTTTCTGGGAGTTATTTATATCTTTAAGACATCCAGATGTTTGGATTTGTGCTTGAAACGTGATTTACTGCAGGTTAGTGGGGGCTCGATGGGAGTCAGCACTTTACAGAGACTGCATGGTACAAAACAGTGTCAAACAGGTTGAAACAAAAATAGATTAAACGCTTTAGTTGTTTGGAGTTTAATGTCATCTGTGGCGTCTACATGAGTTCATCAGACATGTCTGTGCTGGGGTGTTGTTGTTTTCAACTCGGGGGGGAACAGTGCTGGAGTTCATTAGATGTAATGATAACAGCAACTATCTGCACCTTTTCAAACACTTGTTTTAATATTAAAAGAACAGACTTTCAACTTGTTTCTCAGATCCATCATAAAGGTGTTCAGCTGAATGCACTCGAACAGAAACTAGCTGAAGCTTCTGGAAGTGATCAAATAAAAACAAAAAATATTTAGTGACATGATGTGGAGTAATATTTACAGTTGTATTACATTGTTTGTGACATTTTATTAATGTCTTGATGACACAGAACATCTGTTAAAGGCTGCCTAACATGTCCACATCTGTGCTTCTGATCTTTCACCTCACTGCTTCACTCCCTCTTTGAACCTGGAGGGGGTCCTCCCTCAGAGGGCCCATCAGACCCACAGCTCTGAAGTTCACTCTGATTGGTTTATAGAGGCTTGGTGTCACGTCTACTTCCTGTCTGTCTGCTTCAGGGGTTCTCAGAACCCTGGACTCTTCAGTGACCGTGGCCCGTTGCTCCGTCAGGACTCCCGTCTCTCTGCCCGAGGTCAGAGTCTGCCTGGGGCTCCTGAGGACCATGAAGTGGACCACCTGCTGCTGCTTGTAGCTCTGTCTGTGAAGCCTGTCGCTCTCCGACAGAGTCAGCCTGAAACACGTCAAACATGGAGAACGTTTTCATCCAGATGTTTTCAACAAACCCACGAGTTAACAATGATTTTAGTTTGGATTAATGCATGCTGAGTGTTTCTGCTGAAGGCAAGAGTCAGGTGGAAATGTTTGTGTGTGTCAGCAAAAATAAATAAATCTCATGGACACATTTTAATGAAACTCTCAGAAACTAACTGGGTGACTGTCTACAGCTGATTAACTGTGGTGTCAAGATGGCTGCCGCAACTTGAGAGCATGACCAACACAAAACTGTCTCAGTTTTACAGACAGAGAGCTACAGTAGTAGCTGAGAGTCATCCTCGACACTTACACTGAGAATGAGAGCGTTCATGACATTATGTTCAGAATTTGACTACAGTGGCTCAAACTTTCTCTCTCTGTGATTTTAATCCAACAAGAACGGCAGCAGGTGAGATACATGCCTTCAAGGAATGTTGGGCCTTTAATTTGTAGCATATTAAAAGAAGTTAAAGTTTAACACATTTCCAGCTGGGTCTAGTCTCAGTGTACTGGTGGTTTAAGAATAAACAGAAGCAGCATGAGGAGCTGAAGTCAACCTGCCACTGTTGTGTTGATGAGCCACTGAGTAAGAGAGTGACAGAGCTAAAATAGAAATGTTCATGAAAAGCTTGATCCTCAGATGTTTTTAGGAGGTAAGGCGGCCTGGCAGCTTCAGGCTGTGATTTGACAGGTTACGCTGGACGCCCCTCCTGATGCAACATGGACTCAAACGTGCGGCCTCAGGATTATGAGACCACAGCACTGACCACTGATCCCCAACATGGCCCCCATTATTTTCTATTAGTTTTCTTGTAAGCTTGAGTTTCTCAGTGATGTAACTGTTTAATGTTCTTGCACCATCAATGCTACAAGATGCCCATCAGTTTCTAGCTCCTCCCATAACACCTGTTTCCCATCAGTAAGTAGCACCTGTGGTGACGCAGTAATGGCCAGTCCTTGTTTATTCCTCACTCGTGCGTGTGCATACACCTCATGTTTCTCAGTGCTTGTCCTGGTCACATGCACTGCTTCTGAATTGCTGTATAAATAGAATTCACTTTCTTCAAACCTGCATTTGGTTTCTGCTACATCCACAGCCACTTCACATTTATGGGCACGTTGTCCAACGTTCTACCAGCTCATCTAGGTCTACAACAACCGGGACACACTACCTGTACTGAGGTCTAGTTTCAAGGATCAGATCCATCCAGCAGGCGTGGTAGCTCTCCTTCTTCCACTGATTGTCCTCCTGAAGATCACTGTAGGAGTTCACCAAGTAGGAGCCTCCTCTGTTCACACAGTGCATGACGATGGGCTGTCGTGGAAATACCAGCAACTATTTGGCTAAACTGACTCGAGTTTTCTGAAATTCACAGAAAAACAACCACTGATGCATTGGTTTCATCCCACCCTAAAGGTCCAGCCTGGTTCTATTTATACTGGTCTGTCTCACATTGTTGTGCATTTCGTGCACGTCCCCCTCAAACTCTCTGCAGGTTGGTTTTCATCTGAAAGGATCTTGAACTCTTTCCATGACGTGAGCCAAATGCGTCGATCATTAAAGTGAACTTGAGCCTCAGTGACTTCATGCATTAAAAGGTCGTAACAATTTCAGATGTTTTCAACACAGTCTATATTTAAACTCTAGAAGTGATGGGATGTAGAAAAACTAAAACACTGCAGGATGTTTTAGATGGACTGTTTAACTGATCAGCCCTCGTGATCTACTCAAAACATGATCAAGTGGAATGAAATCCTGAATATTTGGGACCAACAGGTTTTTAAAGACGCCCTGCTGCAGCTGATGTAGGATATTTGAGCTTTATTCACTCACAGGAGTGTGGAAACATCATGTGAGGCTTTGATTTTGGTGGTGGTGGAAGAAATGCTGGACTCCAGAGTCCGAGCTGATTGTAAAGCACAATGCTGCGATGACACCAGCGCACATTTATCAACCAACCAACCATCTCCCACATCAGTGTGGTGTTGAATGACTCGAGAAGACGTCCTGTACTCAACTAAACCACAACAAGATGTCAGGAGAGAAAACTAAAATGACACAAAGACGGTTTCTGGTCATTATTCACTGAACGTTCAGCGTGAAAACCGTTGGGGAACTCGGTGAGATAAAGCATTAAATAAAAACAAGTCCACAGTTTGTTTTCGTCATGTTTGTAATGTTCTTACATTTCTCTGACAGAATAGAATCAGCAAAAGCAGCATTTATGTTTCCTGTGCAGAAATAAGAAGCAGGTGTCAGATTCTAATAACTTGTTGATGGTTTGATTCAGACAGAGCTGCTGATCCCTCAAACTAAACAGACGTCTCCTCAGACCTGAAAAAGAGAAAAATGTTCACGTGTAAAAACTCCTCCCAGCTGGACCGACCCAGAATCAGAACTTGAACCAGGTGGGCCTCTTCCTCGGCCGCTCCACAATCCTCTTATCTTTGTCCTGCTCGCTCGGCGTCTCGCCCTCGTACAGGATGACGGTCTCCGTAGTCGGGGCCCTCAGCGGGCCCCCTTCCATCTCTTTGATCTTCTCCCGGATCAGACCCGTCTCCTTGCGAACCTTGGCGTAACAGAACCCACACAAGATGTTCTTCTGCTTCATATGGCCGCACTCTGGGCACGGCTCGATGTCCACCTGAGAGGCAGAGAAATGAACAGCCCTTAACCCCCAAACACGTCTCTGTTGAAAATGAGTTCTCGTGGCTCAATGAGACCACCTGGAAAAATAAAAGTGAATGAAAAAACAGAGATAGAGAGAGAGATAGAGAGAGTGAGATAGAGATAGAGAGTGAGATAGAGAGATAGATAGAGAGAAAGAGAGATAGAGATAGAAAGATATAGAGATAGAGATAGAGAGAGAGAGTGAGATAGAGAGATAGAGAGAGTGAGAGAGAGAGAGAAAGAGACAGAGAGAGACAGCGAGAGAGAGACAGTGAGAGAGAGAGAAAGAGAGAGAGAGAGAGAGAGACAGTGAGAGAGAGAGCAAGAGAGAGAGAGAGAGAGAGACAGTGAGAAAGACAGAGAGACAGCGAGAGAGACAGTGAGAAGACAGCAAGAGAAAAAGACAGTGAGAGAGACAGTGAGAGAGAGAGACAGTGAGAGAGAGACAGTGAGAGAGTGAGAAAGACAGTGAGAAAGACAGCGAGAGAGACAGTGAGAGACAGTGAGTGACTTGTTGTCAAAAACTTCTTGTTTTCTCTCCTGAAGCTTTGTAAATATGCATTTTGCCAAATTCCAGTCTTGTTTTTAGATTTGACGTCCTCCTAGGTTGTCTTCCAAACAGATGGATGAAGCGATCAGACACTGATGACCCTTGTCCTTGGAGTTCACCTCTAATCTCTTTGGAAGTTGTTCTGGACTCTTTATTAGCATTCATTGTATCCATCTCCTCAGTTAGTCATCAGTTTTCCTCTTGTGGACACGTCCAGGGAGGGCGTCTTTCATTAGGCAGACTGACTGATTACAAGACTGAAGACACCTGTGATGATGATTATTACAGAAGCTTAACTTGTCCCTATAGTCCAATTATGTTCCCTCTCTGTGAGGGCCAGCGTCGTTTTATTATTCAAACGATTATTCTTAAAATAATTCAGTTTTTCAGTTAGATTTTTTTTTTTTTTACAGTATATAGACTGAGTCAGTTTTCAGTGAACTTTGTGGGTTTTTTCTTTCTTTCTTTAACACGTGTACAGACAAACTTGTCCCTGTTCGCCTCCAGCTCTAAAGATAAACACAAACACTGAGAGTACCTTCGGTTTTAACAGTTTGGCATCTGATCTCCTCCTGGTGCGGTTGACCTCAATGGTTCGTCTCTTCTTGGGTACGGCCATCCAGAGGATGCTGTCCAGCAGGTCCAGGTTCTGCTCCTCCAGCTGGGGCTCCTGGTCGATTTGGGGCAGGAGGCTGGGGCCATTCACGACCACAGCTGGAGCTACACACAGAGACAAGGACTTTATGAACTCAAACAAGACAAACATGACCTGACTGAGGAGCCAGACTTAAAGACACTGCTGATAATTCAATCATTCAACCTTTATTTAGACACGTTAATGATCTCCCATTGAGCCTCGAGGACAATAAATTACACACGTTCACGTTGTTCTTAGGACACAGTGGGGTGAATAATGAGACTTTAAACGGATAAATACTGTACAAGGTTTCGATGATTAAACTGACCCAGTGGTGGCAGATCCAGTCCAGCTGCCTGCAGGAATCTGCTCTCAGCTCGTAACAAACAGCACCTCAGGCTGTGGACCAGCGCGGATAAATTCATCATTTTGTTTCAACTCGGTTCTCCCTCCAACATGCCCAACAGACTGCTCACGGTCACGCAGGTTTATTACGTCATTAAGCTGCGACAACAACGTCTTCGCCTTCCTGGGTTTAACACGTTGCTGCCATCTAGTGGCGAATAAATGCAAATGCGGTTTTTCAAAAACTGGTCCGTCAAAGGGAATTTAGAAAATTTTAAAAATCCATTTTGAACGTAAAAATAAAATGTACAACATAGTTAACTAACTGAATAATGTTAAAAAATAAACAGTGATACGGACTTATTTTAGAGTGGATCTATGTTTTACTCCTGACAAAACTTTTATAGCAAAACGCATCACAAAACAAACATATAAATAGGAATCAAGGCACAAAGCCTAAAAAAAAAAAACAACCCACATATATTACAGTTTTCTAGCTTGTTGTAACAGGGTTTGATGGTATTATTATAAGTTTAACATTTAAACTTTTTGTATTTAACCAAGCACATCCCACTGAGATAACAACTCTATTTCTCAAAGGAGGCCGGGGCCTGAAGGCAGACTAACATGTGCATTTTTATAGGAAGAAACAGGTGACCCTGGACAAAACCCACTCAAACACAAGAGAACATGCAAACTCCACACAGAAAGACCCCAGCCTGCACCTATAGGACCATCATGATGTGAAACAATAATGCTAACCACTGCTCCACCACCATGCTGCATCAAAGACCTTCTGAAAACTGTAATAATAAGCTTCTTTTTTTTTTTTCAGAGAATTTGCCCTTGCACACAAATGGTCTTAATAAGAATGAACAGATTTTTCATAAATTTATTTTTATCATAATACAGTACTGCATAAATAAATAAAAAACTAACATGCTCTAACATGCTTGGATAGAGGAAGGAACATCTTATAAAAAGGTGCACTTATTATCAGAATTCTTTATAAATTAATTTAAGAAATGTTTATATGGAGTAAAACATGAGAACAACTTTTTAAAGGGTGCTATTCGTTTATAAAATACAGTACTGTATTGTGTGGCAACATCTAAGCCTTAACACAAATTGCATTTAAAATTTTGTTCCATATACAATATATCTCAAAAACAAATATACATGTTATGTTTCTGGTAGATTTAAAAAAATATTTACTTCAGAGAGGCGAGAAAATTAAAGCAGCATCACTTTGATAAGACGAGGCTGGTGGCTTAATGCAGAAACATAGAAGCACTGAGAAAAGTTTTATACAAGGAAAATATACTTCACGAGGGAAAGAAAAAGTCAAATGAGAATCAAACTCTTTATACCTCGCAAAAACGTTAACTTTAAAAAAAATTATGAACTGAATACAGTACTGTACTGTACAGTACGTATTTTTAGTTTTCTAAATGTAGTTCAAGTCTTGTCTCAATAGGAGGCGCTATTCAGGCAGAAGTGTCTTTAGACCGCGAATGTCCAAGCAGCGTAGAAGAAGTTCAAGATGGCGGAACGTGGTTACAGTTTCTCTCTCACCACATTTAGGTAAATTAAATGAGAATTTTAATCTAAAATGGAAAACGCATCCATTATTGTTATATTATATAGTTGTTAGAGATTGACGGAATGCTAAAAATGTTAATAGTTTGATGTGGAGAGGCAGTGTGGCGCGTGAGATGTTGCTGCTCTGTCATTGTCCAATGAACCGGCTATTAGCTAGGAGGCTAACTCTCGCAACCAAACTTTAGGATGCTCCATCTGAGCACGAACTATTTAAACATCGATCAGTAGTTTTTCTTACTCTTCACTGACTGAGCAGGTAGAGAGGAAACTGATTTAAATGCTAACTTTCAGCTAGCATACCCGGGATGAGTCAGTTGTTTATCTGCGTTTACTTTCAGTTTCATCTCAGATATTATTTATTTCTCTTTGTGAAATGATGATGTGCTTGTGTTCAGCCCCTCAGGTAAACTGGTTCAGATTGAATATGCCCTGGCAGCTGTAGCAGCAGGAGCTCCTTCAGTGGGCATCAAAGGTAAAAATCCAGCTCATTAACCAGAAGCCGATTGAATAAATTTACAGCCAAAGTAATGTCTGCTAGAGTTTTGTTTGTCAAAGTGTTAATAATAAATAAGACATTTTGTTGTGGCAACCCTTGAAGAGGGAAAAGCTGAAAGAAGTAGTTTAAAGCTGATTAAAAATAAATATTTATAATGAATTTGTAATAATTTTCAGCGTCTAATGGAGTTGTTCTGGCCACGGAGAAGAAGCAGAAGTCCATTCTGTACGATGAACAGAGTGTCCACA
This sequence comes from Simpsonichthys santanae, assembly GCA_031762415.1. Classification (NCBI taxonomy): domain Eukaryota; kingdom Metazoa; phylum Chordata; class Actinopteri; order Cyprinodontiformes; family Rivulidae; genus Simpsonichthys; species Simpsonichthys santanae. Next base: position 29,237,479 of record JARVLU010001073.1, on the reverse strand, counting down.
AAGTGGAGCCCATCACTAAACACATAGGCATGGTCTACAGCGGCATGGGGCCTGACTACAGGTGGGGGTCCCTTTAACAGTTTGCATGCAGTCTTACTGTGTCCACAAAAGTTTGGAGTATTTTCCAGGTTTGGATGGGTATGAAAAAGACTCCTTATTTTTATTTTCTAAATTGTTAAAAACCTAAACATTTCATCTAGTAATGATGTGTTGAACCAAATAGAAATGATAAAATATACTGTATTAAAATTTTAAATTTTGTCATCATAAATAAGGTGTTGCTTCATCCACCACAAAGGATAAGATTAGTATCTTGGATTTAGATTCACCAACAAAGTTTTTTCACCACTCCAGGTTTTATGGATATATTTTACTTATTTCATAGAAGAGGTAATGAAAAAGGTGAATTTTGTTTTTTAAGAACACAACTTTTTCAGAAAGAAAAAACAAACACATTTTTAAGTGGTAACCCTCGCTGTTATTTTTGGTTGATCAGATTTTTCTTCTGGTTTTTGAACAAATATAAAATGCAAACACACGACAATAGATTGCTATAGAAACATTTACCATGAATTCGTAAAAAAAAAAACTGTTAAGGTTAAATTTTAAATTGGTCCTAAAATCAATTAGATATGTGGTATTTTGTGTCTGTAAAAGTAAAAATAAATGTATAATAAAATAAAGTGTAGAAATCTGTTATGGATTTAGGTAATTTGGAGTTGTTCTTATGTCTAAAATCTTAAATTTTCAGCCCAGTTTAAATTAACTTTATTGGAAGTCATTGGAGAAAATCTCTCACTAATGTTGTTTACCCAAAAGAACCACACTCAATGACAGGATAAGATTTTTAACCAGAATTTATACTTGTACGGTCAGATTTCAGGAGTGGTTACATAAATATACATGTATCACATACATAGATGTATAGCATGAAAACAGTCACAAAAAAAGCCTCGAGCTGCGTGATCTGCTCGCGTTTACACTCCTCTCAGCTGAGTTCAGGGGTTGTCCTTGAAGCCAGCTGCAGACATCTTACACCGTCCTCTCCGTTTACCCAAACATACGGTTCATGGGCAGAGATAAGAAAGTGTTTTGGCCATTTGGGAGACAGTTTCAGCTTGTTTTGGTTTTCTTGCTCTCAATTCAGGGGGGAAAATGTTCTCAGCCACATTAATAAAAACATCCATAACCTTTGACCAAAAATTCCCTGACAGAAGTTTTAAGTTACCTGCAGTGTCCCCTCAGTCAGGACAGAACTAGGCAAAAGGGTCTTCTACTCCTCTCCTGTTTCCTGGAATATCTTGCATAAAGATCTGAATGAAGTTCTCCACCTTGACCTCTAAGTGGTTTTAAACATTTAAGTTCCTGTAAAAACCAGTGCAGACATGTTCTTGTTTTTAGTTTTCTACACCTCCTTATAATCTAGTTGTTTTTTTTTTTTGTTGTTTTTTTTGTTGCTAATTTTCCTTTTAATTATACTTTTATGTTCACTTGTTAAAAAAAATTGTAATAATTTGTAAGCATCCTTTATGATTGTCCACTGTTGTCATCATTCTTTGTTAAAATTCAGGTCTCTCTTGTAAATGAGTCCCGGAGGCTCAATGGGACTAACCTGCATAAATAAAGGTTGAATGAAAAGTACATTAAGTTAATTTTACGTTGTTGAGTCGTATTACATGTTGTCAAACTGTTTCTTGGGTTCATGTTTTCCAGTCAGTTGAAACTATTTAAGAATCAGTGAATTTAGTTGAAACACATTTTAAATGTTTGTTTTTGAGAGTAGATCATTTGCATTTCCTCCATCCAGAAGATGCTGCACTCGTTGGTTAGACTCCTCAATCAAACATAAGCAGATAAAGTAATGAGTCATGTACCCCCCCCAACAGGGTTTTAGTGCGACGAGCCCGGAAGCTGGCACAGCAGTACTACCTGGTGTACCAGGAGCCCATTCCCACAGGCCAGCTGGTCCAGAGGGTGGCCTCTGTGATGCAGGAGTACACACAGTCCGGGTGGGTTTCCACAGACACACAATGTCATCACGTTTACTGGTGTCATGTTCCAATGACTGTTTCTTCTTGATCCCAGTTATGGTTCTGGAAATATTTTGTTTGTCAGCTCAGCTGTTGAGTTATGTCTTAATGTGTGTTACGTTCATTTAGGGGGGTGCGTCCATTTGGTGTATCGTTGCTGATTGCTGGATGGGATGAGGACCACCCCTACTTGTTCCAGTCTGACCCCTCTGTACGTTGCTTTATTTCACATTTTCAGAAAGGCAGTTCTGGATTTTTGTTAGTGAAACTTTTACAGCCTATAGGTCGGTCAGAGACGTGGCGCGTCACTAACTTTTACTGTTTAATCTTTTGTTTCTGTCTGGCAGGGGGCATACTTTGCATGGAAGGCCACAGCTATGGGAAAGAACTACGTTAACGGAAAAACATTCCTTGAGAAAAGGTACATTTTTAAAAATAAGGACTGTTTTTCTATAATAAAAGTATATTCAGTCAATTTTCCCTGTTTTTATATTGTCTTCACACTGTTTGTATTATGTGCAGCACTTTGGCCAACAGTTGTTTTTAAATTAGATTTAAAAACATTTTAACATAAATTTTATATCCACGTTGAAGCATATTAATTTGGGTATTGTCTGACGTTCTTTGAGCAGTATTTCTCAGCAGAGCTTTTTCGGGTTTTTATGTTTAACTTTGACAATCAAAGTGCAAACCTAGTTTGAGTTCAAGAATCTATTATCCCAAGGGCCAGTTTGTTTCACACTCAGCAGGCACACAAAACATCTATACTAGACATGGAGACTTCAAAAAAGTTCAATACAGAAACAACTGGACTTTATTTGTAGTAAGAAAGACGTTTCATTCCTCATCCGAGGAGAAAGCTCCTCGGATGAGGAACAAAACGTCTT
>JARVLU010001073.1:29181894-29204844 GCA_031762415.1 Simpsonichthys santanae | reverse complement strand
ATTTTATTGATGTAATTTAAGTACAAAAAAAAAAAAAAAAAAAAAAAAAAAAAAAAAACTATTAAAAAAAAAGCCTAGTTTGGTGAGCTTGTTTCTGTAGTGTAGTGTTTTAATCATCAGGTCTACTTTAATGTGGAATTTACAAGACTGCTCAAAAGTGTGTGACATGTCAAATGTTGGTTTAGGTGCTAAAGGCTCTTCAGTTATGTCTTTGTGTTCAAACATTCATCTCAAAAGACACACTGCAAGGAAAAGAGGGGAGGAGTACATTTAGTTTTCCTCTCTTGACTCTTATACAAGCTCTAAAGAAAGATGTAAAGACATGAAAAATGCACCCTGGGAATGTGACTTTTGACCAAACTTTGTCTAATCTTATAAAACTTCAAATAAACCTTAATTTTAGTATTTTGTTGAAAAAGACTATCCACTGCTAGTGTGCAGACTCTGGTTCCAAAATTGCTCCCTGAGCGCCTTCACTGCCCACTGCACCACCTGGGAGTGGATGGGTTAAACACAGAGAGCCGTTTTCACCATTGTATGGGAACATACAATGATGACAACACATAGCATATTATTATTATTATATTAATTAGAAACAGGACCCCAAGATGAAAGTTAAGATCTCAAAGTTTGAGCACCCCCTACTGGCCTGCTGTAGTACAATTTTTCAGTACCTACCCCTCAAACTAACATGTGCTTGAATAAAACATTAATTTACACTGGATAAATAGTATTATGTGTTCAGTTATGTTGATTCACGTAGCTCTTACCTAGCTGATGTTTGTTCAGTCTTAATTATAATAGTTGGTTTGTTGGTCGTTGTGGGGTAGGGGGTTGCATATTGATGGTATACGATGAACGGATAGTCAGGTGGTATAGCCAGAGATGTAACAGACTTGTCAAGCGTGCAATTTAGGAGAAAAACACAAAGTTAAATAAATAAATAAATTTTTAAAAAATGATGCTCAACTGTCTGTGACTCATTTTCCATTATTTGTTTAAAGAGCAGTTAAAATGACTTGGATTGTTCTTGAATGTCACATATGAAACCCTATACATCCTGAGTGCACTGACTCTGAACTTCAAAACCACAACATGGTTTCAGGTCTCTCATGAGTCCCCGAGGTGCAACGGGATAAACGTGTATAAATAAAGGTTGAATGAATGACAGCACCACCTTAAAGACAACACTTTTGATTTAGCTCTGGACAGTTGAGAGTTGGTAGAGCATCGAGGAGGTCACCGGATTGAATCTGGCCTGGCCTATTGGGTACTCCTTCCACAGACAAAAATCCTAATCCTAAAATTTTCGTGATCGTGTGAATGGTTGTTTGACTCAGTTGTCTATGTGTCATGGACTGGAGACCTGTCCAGGCGCCTCTCGCACAGTGATGGCTGGATATGGGCACCAGTGACTCCACGACCCTGAAAGGAAGAAGCACTTAAGAGAAAGGATGGTTAAATGGACGTTAATGGAGTCGACTCGTCCACATTTATTCAAGTTGATGGTGCAGACTGATCCAAAATTACCACATGGCTGTGCCATTCAAACTAAATCCAATAGTGTAAACGGGTCAAAACAAAAGCAGCCATCTAAAACCCTGACCTGACCCAATCAAAGCTCAATGGACACTAAACTAAGGAAGAAAAGCCCCGAGCAAAAATGTCCCTTTGTCTTTCAGAGGACAAACAACAAAAGAAGTTGATGCAGGAAGGATTTGAAGAGCAGTATTCACTCCTCTTTCTGTCACCACCCACCCACAGAGTGGAGGGAGGCTTATGTAATTCCAGCATTACCTAACTCCACACAACTGCGGCTCCTCCAGCTGCTGAACACGGAGCAACTCCGCTGCTCGTATCTGCCTAAGGAGGGGAGTCCAGGGGGGGGTACCCCAGTAGCTAAAGAAGCGCGGGCACGAAGTCTACAGCGGCGCGCGCTCCCGCAGCAGCAGCAGTAGACGATCCCCGTCTCTCCTTCTGCGATGCAGCACCTGATCCGGGGCTTTCCTCCTCAAATGATCTACCTCAGATGATTGCCTGCGCTCGGCGTGTGCGCGCGCGCGTGTGAGCTGCGTGTTTTCGCAGGGCCATGCTGACAGCCCGTTTCCTCGCTGCGCAGCATAGAGGAGCAGCAGGAGGAGGAGAAGGAGGAGTGGAGCTGGAGCACTCACAGGTAGGCTGAAGGGGCGATCAGAACCTGCTGCTCTGGATCCAGATCAGCAGGTTCTCCTCGAAACTGATAGGTGATCTGGTGTGTGAATGTATTGGTGTGTGTGTGTGTGTGTGTGTGTGTGTGTGTGTGTGGGTGGGTGGGGGGGGGTGCGGGGGTGTTGGTGTAAGATTTGCTATCAATAATTTGATTAGATGCACGTGTGTGGGAGATTTAGGATGCACTAAGACTTTGGACTGTGGCGCCTTGAGGAGCACAGTAGGATTAGCCCGCTCAGGTAGCATTGCTTTGAGCCATCCATTTTATTTTATTTTTCTAAAATAAAATAAAAAAAAAATAATAGTGGTTCCTCTGAACTGAATCACGTGGGTAAGCATTTGTTCTGTGAATGTGGACGTTTCCTTCTCTAAAAGATGTGTGGTTGGTTTAGAACCCCGTCTCTTTTGTTTTGCAAATGATGCAATGTTGGCTTGGAGCACACAGGCAGTCCACAGCCGAGTGAAGTGGCTGGAATGAAAATCATGGGGTTGAAGGTGCTCTTTCAGAAAAAAGAAAAAGAAGAAATAAATGTCTCCCTTATGTGAAGAAGGTAGAGTATCTTTGAATTTTGTTCCCTAATGAGGAGAAACAGAGCATGAGATGGACTGGTGGATTGGTGTGTCATCTGAGGCAGGACAAATATTATACTTAAAAAAAAAAAAAAAAAAAAAAAAAAAAAAAAAAAAAAAGGTAGATTTGAACGGTAAAGAAGATGTTCCTCTAAAAATATTGTTGAAGTAACCCTGAGAAACAATAAGGAGCTCAGCTAATGAAGGAGAACCTGGAGATGAGGCAGTGAGCTTTTGCATGATACAAGCATTAGAAAGGCCTCCTGACCATCTTGCTTCATACATTTTCCAGATGAGCACAGTGAGTCGTACATAATCATTTGTAGACTGAGACCACCGAGGTGCTGCCACATGAAGTCCTTCCTCCCTGTGACTATCAAACATTTCAACTCATCCTCCTTTCTACAAATAGGACACTAAATTAATTGTGCATAAACACTTTAATGTTTCTGTCTGCACCTGACCTGTTTAAGACCGTAATCATTGGTGTTTTTAAATTATTATTATTATTATTATTATTATTATTATTATTATTATTATTATTATTTTATCTTGTGTGATTCCTTGTGTATGTACCTTTGTACTGAAACTCTGGCACAACAATTTCCTGCAAGATCAATAAAGTTCTATTTTATATTATCTTATTAAAAAAAATGATAATAATTGATTGGAAATTGCATCCATTCATCCGTTTATTTCAACTGCCTGCTTGTGCCCATGTCCAACAGTCACTGTGTAAGAGGCGGGGGACACCATGGACAGGTCTCCAATACATCACAGGAACAACATGGACAAGTTTCCAGTCCATCACAGGGACACCTGCAGACCCCAAGTCCATCAGAGGAACATACAGAAACAAATGAGACAAATTTCACAGTCTCACTCACAATTAGGAACTATTTTAAATAAAATAGTTCCTAATTGCTACTTTCTTTTGTCTTTGACCCAATATGTCTTGTCTTTAAATAAGATTTGAATTGTTCCTTCATTCCCCCAAATGCATATGATATCAGCGGGTGCTGCAGATATGCAGAGAACGCCATGATGTCCAGTAGACAGTTAAGATGTTGTGCCAGGAGGAAATAGAATTAATATTGTGCCAGCAATCTTGTTAAAACTCCCACCCTGGCCCCACCCACAATGCAAGCACTCACACATACTGCCTGGTCCTTGCCAAGCAATCCTATTAAACAATGAATGTGGCATTTAATCTCTTAGCTGGAGTGGGGGTGGGGGGCACACAGAGAGACAGATAGGAGCATTGGCTCATTTCCTCCATTTTTGACTCTATGTTTAGTCTCCAGCCTTTATAAAGCAGAAAAGAACATGAAGGTGACAACATTGTTGTTGTAGTGTCTCATTATGGACATCAGTGATAATAAGATGCATCACTACAGGTAGTGATGACACCATGTACAGTTTTAATAAACAACAAAAAAAAAGGGAACTATATTGTGAAACTTTAATCTGGATGAATCTAATAAAACGTCTGAATGCCAGTGGTTTAATTCTTATTTTTATTCTTTTTTCTATTTTTTTTACCTATCCCCTCTTTGTTTCTTTGTTACACATAGTTTTTTCTATTTTTCTCGAGCTTTGGTTCGAGTCTTCTTCAAGAATGAGTTGACTGCTTCCTCTGTATGCACTGAGCTTTCTGTATCAGGAGACCACTTAATCTATCACTTGCGCGACCTTATCCTTCCATCAAATTCTGCTTTTGAAAACTTTTGAGGCAATACATAGCCCTTATTGTTGCCAAAGTTTCACTCATATTACATCTGCAAGGCCTAAAATCAAAGTTTGCTTCAGTAAACTTCCAGGAAAAGCCACAATGTCGGTCGTTGCTTTCCTCAGAGGGGTCTGTATTTGAAATGGCATTTCATCACAAGCGTAACATCAGAGTGGACTCTGACTTCAGGCTGCAGATGAGTGTAAACTGCACTCGTTCAGGGATGAAGATGTGCACATCCTTGATATAGAGGAATGTTGGTTTGAGAGAGGAGTGAAGGAGGCCGTCTTTGTGGAGAGAACTCGTCCATCATGGAACGGGAGTGAAGGCCCTCTTACAATGCTGTTATTGCCTGTATCACTCAGCCCCCTGTGGATAACAAGCAGCCATCATATCACTAACAATCTGTTGTCAGGTTGATGGTCCTCCTTGTTCTTGTGAACAGCTAGTTCTGGAGGTCTATAGCAAACTGGTTAACCCATTATGATAATTTCAAGTTCAAGAATCTTAATTATTCACAAGCGGCATTGTTTTCAAAGTGAGAAGACACAAAGCATCCATACAAGATATTAACATTAAAATAACAGTACAGTACATTCATTCAACCTTTATTTAGGCAGGTTAATCTCATTGAGCCTCAAGGACTCATTTACAATAGAGACCTGGCTACAAACTAAGGATGATGACAACAGCAACAATACAGCAATAGATTATCCTTGGACAATCAACAGTTGACAATCACAAGAGAGAATTACAATTTTTTTTTTTTTTTTCAAATAAGTTAAAGCAAAGATGCCAAAAGTTGCTAAAGCAGACAGATTATAAGGCAGATGTTGAAAATCAAAAATCAGCTGCAGCACCTGGACTGAACCAGCTGCAGCACCTGGACTGAACCAGCTGCAGCTTGTCCTGAAGTAGCTCCTGCCCCAGCGGGTCATTTAAGGACATGACAGTACGGAGCCAGGATCGGAACTGACTCAGTGAGCTCATGTTTCCAACACTCAGCCTCTCTCTGCACAACTAATGAATGGAACTTTTCAAAATGCACTTTGCATCAGTATAAAAGTAGAAACATTTAAGATTTTTCTTTTCGTGTGTTTGTGGAAAGTCGCAGAGGGATGACGTCACGACGTAATACATCGAATAATGACGCAGCTTGATGAAAAAAAAAAAAAAAAAATCAACCGATAAAAAATATCAGAGAACTGGGTCAGAAAAGAGCTCAGCACCGACGGTTCTGTTATGAGTTTCTTCAACGAAGCGTTTAGACGTCAGGAGGTTCATGAAGACCCGGTTCTGCTCTGACAGAGATGTCCGGTGTTTGTCAGCATCGTTAACCGACAGCCGCGGCCGTTAGACCGGTCTGTCTGCTGCCGCCGCTCCGCCGGGCTGCGGCTCAGTGGTTAGCCCGAGGACAGAGCCACACATCCCGCCACCAGAGAGAGCCTGAGGGGCTGAGCCGCCGACACCCGGAGCCCTCGCCGCTTCGTCTCGCCCGGTAGCGACACAGCACATTTCACAGTTTTCCGCCGCCGGGCTAACGCTGTTAGCTCCCTCATCAAGTTCATGTGGAGCTGAATCATCATCCTCACATTATCACGTTATGGCTGCTTTAATAACAAAATGGCTGCTGTGTCCACATTCCGTCGAACTGATTCAGACATTGTACCTCACAAAGGCACAACTACAGTAACAACACATGACATAAACACACCTGTGCAGGTAGACACAAGTCTCCAGTGTTTCTTATAAACAGGTCAGGCGGGCCACAATGTAAATGATCGGTCAAGTTATTCAGGTTTTATTTTATCTTTTTAAATTTACTTAAACAGTCCTTGTTTTCCCACTATGTCCACTGAATCCTTGCACCATGTATAGTAATAATAGTACTGTTTGTCAAACTGTCTCCAAAACAGATTTTTAGACATTATTTATTTTTCTAATTTTCTTTAGTTGAATCTATTTTTTTTAATGGCGGTGAAGTGAACATGCTCATTTAAATTAATTTTTCCCTTATGGCCCAACTGGGCTGCATGATTAGAACACATGTGGCTGCAGCTGGATCTTGATGACATCATGTGTTGTAATAAACATGTTCAGAGTCCTCCATGAGCCGGAGGATAACTTTTAGATATCACAGTCTCAGCTGTTTAATGCCAAGTACATCTGCACATTCAGTGAATTTGCTTTGAGGTCTGGATCTTATGCAAACATTTGAGATGTATAATTTCATACAGGGCAGCACGGTGGCACAACCGGTAGAGGTTCTGGTCCTGATGGGTCGCAGCCTCCTGCCAGAGGGGAGTAGTTCAAGCATGGTGTTTGGAGTGGGAGGTGTCAGCTGCAACCTTGCCTCAAAGTTTTGGAGGAGTGCAGGTCCTGCAGCGATGGCAGGTTGCAGCCAGTCGTTTTCTCACTGGTCCTGATGATGCTCTGCAGCCTGCCTCTGTTTTTGGAGGTGCCAGCAGTTTACCACAGTGATGGAGGAGGTGGGGATAGAGGAGGCAACCGCAGTGTAGAAGTTCACCATAAATTACTTTGGCAGGTTGAACTTCATCAACAGCTGCAGGAAGGACGTCCTCTTTTAACCCTTTCTGACGAGGGAGCTGATGTTCTGCTCCCATTTGAGGTCCTGGATGATGATGATGGTTCCCAGGAACTGGGGGGGGGGGGGGACTCCTCAGAGATGGCTGTGGGGTCACACGGGGTGAGGTGGCAGATGCTCTTTGTAAACTCTACTGTCATCTCCACTGTCTTCAGAGCTTGGAGCTCTAGGTTCTTCACCCAGCACCAAGACACCAGATGGTCAATCTCCCACCTGTAGGCCATCTTATCTGAGAAGAGACCAATGAGGGTGGTGACATCTGCAACTTCATGAGTTTGACAGATTGCTCCAGTCACCAGTCTGTCAAACTTCTGATTGTGCAGGAGTTGGACGTACAGGGAGGAGTGGAGAAAGAACACTGCCTTGGAGGGATCTAGGGCTGGTGATACAATGTCTGAACCCCCCCCCCCCCCCCCAATCTTAACATGTTGCTTCCTGTCAGACAGGAAGTTTGTGGTCCACCTGTAGGTGGAGTCAGGCTTGTTCAGCTGGAGAAGCTTGTCCTGTAGCAGAGAGGAGAGTCAGAAAACAAAATCCTGGTGTTGGATGTTGGGGAGTCCAGGAGGTCCATGTTGAGAGCATCACCAACAGACCTGTTGGCTCTGTAGGCAAAGTGCAGGGAGTCCTGGGGGAGTCCTTGATGGATGTGAGGTTGAGAATTAAAGAACTTCATGACCACCAAGGTCAGAGTGATGAGTCTGTAGTCATTTAGTCCTGTGATGCGTGGTTTCTTCAAGACAGGAACATGGATTGGCATGACTTCAATGACCTGAAGTAGACAAACAGCTGATTGGCACAGTGCTTCAGAGATAGAGGAGGAGATGGAGTCAGGTTCTGCCTCCTCAAGATCCTGTTGACACCTCCCTCCAGCAGGGAGAGAGGTGTGATGGAGGAGGTGGTGGCTGAGCAGGGACCCCGGCTGACTGACTACTGTTTGTGTTGTTTGTGCCTACAATTTAATGGCATCATATGAAATATTGATATTATGCTCAGCACATTTTAAATGAGATATTGTTAAAATATTTTGTTATACATGTTAGTTAAATGCTTTTTTTTATTGCCATCTGTTGTGCAAAATGTGTGTCATCTAATTGCCTGTTTGTGTTTTTATTTAATTTATTTAGTTATTTTTGCTGTCTGTTAGCAAAATATCTCATCCCCGTTACTCTGAGCACTAATGTTCTATGTAAGTTCTGATGCATTTATGATACTTTCTGATGGGTCTGGTCTTCTCTAACCAAAAACTTTGGGTTGAACGCTGATTGTTTTATTTTCCATATAATCATTTAGGCTTTAAAAATAACACTTAGATTTTGACACAAAGCACAGAAGCTCTGATTGGTGTAAGAGTGATTCAAACGCTTTAATCATTTTCAAACATCAGTGGAAGAATTAAAAAACCTTTTTAAATTAATACAAAAAAAAAAAAAAACAACAACACAGTATAAAACAACTGATCACATTTGAATGCATGGATTTACTTTCAATGCTTTAGAAACCAGCCTAAAATAAAAATTTTAAAAGGTTTATTTATTTATTTATTTATTTTACTAGCTAAGTGCATTCTGTAAAATACTGTAGATGTTTTAATAACCAAATATGTTAATGTTTTTGTTAATGTTGATCATATTTACTGGCTGCCTGTACGCTGGCTGGTCTCTGGTGCCACAGATTGCTGCAAGTTAAAACACTTGTACATTTGAACATTAAATCTTAAACATCAGCATGATAATTACATGAATGATTTATTTTGTGTATTTCTCTCGATTCTTCCACCAGAAACACAAAGATCAGTGTGGGAGCTCGTTACCTGCAGTATGTGAACGTCAGCAGCTCTTCCAAAGATTTTCTTCTTCACAAGCGGAAGAGTTTGAAGATGTCGAGCCGCCGGAAGTCCACCACACCTTGCATGGTGCTGCCTTCTGATGTGCTGCAGCAGGAAGTTGTGGAGGAGAAACTTGAAAAGACAAGGGAGGAAGAGGCAGGGGAGGAGACGAAGAGGAAGGAGGGAACTGAGGCGGCGCTGACTCCAGAGGAGCTCGACCAGGCTGTTGTAGTCGTCCCCACTCCACCAGACGCAGGTCAAGCTCTCGCACTGTTGTGTAACTTTCTGATTTAAATCGAGCCTTGGAGTAAATCCTGACTGTCCCAGACCTAACTGTTAATTTCCTCACTGCAGATGAAGGCAGTATCTGTGATGCTGAAGACAGCCATGTTGTTGGCCCCTCACAGTGCACAGTCGATCCGTCCGAGGCTCAGCAGGACCAGGAACCCCAGAGCGATTCACCTGAGGAGGACCCTGCTGCAGCTTTGGCCATCTCTCTCAGCAAGACCCCCATCATGAAGATGAAGACCAAATCTGAACTCAAGAGAATTCCTGTATCCCTGAAATCAGCAGATGAGACAGGAGACGGTTTGGGAGGAGGCGATGGGGAGCTGGGTGGAGAGCAGGAGCCCATTGAAGCCCCTCTAGGACCAATGACGCCTGTGGAGATGTTACTGCACGAGTCCATGAAGTTCGGTGGAGGGGGTATCCTGGTCAGCCCCCCGTCAGAGCAGCAGAGGAAGACGTCAGTTTTAAACCCAACAGTTCTGCCTGCTGGACTGGCTCAGGTACAGAGTTGGATACTGTTCAGTGTTTTCCAGTGGAACACCACCATTTTAAACCTCATGGGGAGAGTAGCTCTCGTATCAGAACTAAAACCTGCTGAGTGATCTGGGAAAATTAAAATGCCATAATTAAGTTTAGTAATAACCTCAGCCGTACAGCTGACAGATGTTCAGGAACAGTTCAGTAGACAGGAACACTGAATCCATCTCATCACCTTGTTTCCTTCACCATTTTCTCGCTGTGTTTTTTTATTCCAGGTGCTTTCTGCCTTTCAGGCCCAGCAGAACCCAGCAGCAGCTCAGCCCCAGCTTCTGATCCCCCTCAGCAGCATCCCCTCTTACAGCGCAGCTATGGACACCAACCCCCTCCTGAGCAGCACCTACAGGAAGTTCCCTTACCCCTCCATGGCAGAAATCGGCAGCCTGGCGTCACAGACACAGTTCACAGAGGAACAGATCAAGGTAAAGATGCTATTTGTTTATATTGTTAGTTTATTTATGAAGCTAGTATCTGTGCTTTCACAAAAGACTGAAGTCAAAGTGTTCCCTGCTCAGGTGTGGTTCTCAGCCCAGCGACTGAAGCACGGCGTCAGCTGGACTCCGGAGGAAGTGGAGGAGGCCAGGAGGAAACAGTTTAATGGAACTGTGCACACGGTGCCACAGACCATCACTGTCATACCTGCACACCAGCTGTCAGCTGCTGCTAACGGGCTGCAGTCCATCCTGCAGACCTGCCAGATTGTGGGCCAGCCAGGTCTTGTGTTTACACAGGCAGGTGGAATATGTGGCTCTCTACCTCTTCTACAGACTGAGTGCCTTTTGACTTTTATTTCACTGATCATGTTAACAGAACCACATGAGAGCACTTTATACATCAGAAGATCTTCTCTTTTCTTTTGTAGGTTGGTCCAGGGGGGACTCTTCCAGTGACCAGTCCCATCACCTTGACTGTGGCAGGGTTGCCCAGTCAGTCTCAGAGCTCCAGCAGAGTTTCCTGTCAGTCCACTTTGGCAAACAGTGAACTGAAACGGGCCACCACAGTCCAGCCTCCATCTCTGTCTCCACAGGTTGGGACACAAAGTTTAGGATTTCTAGAGCTCAGTCAGGACAAAATACCAGATTTTCCAGCGTATAAGGTGCAGGTTTTTTTTTAATAGATTTGTCAGTCCTGCGACATGTATGTTTTTCCATATTCATAACACAATTTTTGACTGCCGCTTTAAATTTCTAAGAACTGCATCAGCGAGTCCTCCATTGTGCGCTCGCTTCACTCAGCTGGGGCAGTTGGAAGAATGCTGGAGAGCTCGTGGCTCCAGCTGCAATGGATGGTGCGGCACCACCCAGGCAAAATGAAGCTGTTTTGACCTTTAAAGTGCATTTAAATGGAGCTTACTTATATAGCGCCTTCCAGCCCCCTATGAGGGGCCCCAAGGCGCTTTACAGCACCAGCCATCCACCCATTCATACACACATTCATACACCGGTGGCGGTAGTCTGCCATGCAAGGCGCCAGCCAGTCCCACCGGGAGCAACTCGGGGTTGAGTGTCTTGCCCAGGGACACAACGACACATGGTGTGGGAACTCGGGATTCGAACCTCCAACCTTCCGATCGGGGGTCGGCTGCCACTACCACTGTACCACGGCCGCCCCACTCATTTATTAAGTAAAAGTTAAACAGACACACATTTGCTTTAATGTCGAGCAAACAAATAATTGTTTTTAAGTGTTCATCTTGTTGAGTTTCTAATAACTGCAACAGCCAGTCCTCCCATGCGCACTCTTTTCACTCAGCTGGTGCAGGCGTAAGAATGCTGGAGAGCTAACGGTTCCGGCCACGATGGATGGCTGGCGCCGTGCACCTCAGGTGAAATGAAGCTGTTTTGGTCATTAAATAAACACAACGGGTCAGCGGTGACGCATGATATGTGCAACTTATATGTTTTTTTTCCCTTTTCATGAAGCTTTTTTTGACTGATGCAACTTATACACTGGAAAATACAGTAGTCGTGTTTGCGTGTGTTCCACTTTTATGTACTGTACTTATAAACTCCTCAACATTTGAAGAACTTTGTAGTCAGTTATTGGTTGCTTCAGTGTGTAAAATGTTGCAGCAGAAACATTTAACAGAAAACTTTTTCTCTCTCTGCCTAAGGAGAACTCAGCCCTCAGTGCTGACGCATTCAACATGCGACCGAAGAAATCCAAAGAGCAGCTGGCAGAGCTGAAGGCCAGCTACCTGAAAAACCACTTTGTCACGGATGCAGAGATTGCTCGGCTGATGAAACTCACCAACCTGACTAAAGGCGAGATCAAAAAGTGGTTCAGTGACACTCGGTACAACCAGCGCAACTCCAAGAACAGCCACATCATCGTTTTCCAAAATGGAGGGGGCAGAGGAGGGGGCGGCGCGAGCAGCGCTGCAAACATCCCCATTGTTATTGACTCGAGTGATGAGACCCCCACATCTCCTCATCCTCCACACACTCCCCCTGTGAAGGAGAAGGAGACCCGGGCGAAAACGTGGAACCCTTTCCCTGACTTCACCCTGCAGAAGTTTAAGGAGAAGACGCCCGAGCAGCTGGTGGTGCTGGAAGAGAGCTACGAGAAGAGCAGCGATCCGTCAGATGAAGAGCTGAACCGTCTGAGGACCGAGACAAAACTGACACGAAGGGAGCTCGATGCCTGGTTCACTGAGAGGAGAAAAACTCCAGCTGCAAACGCTTCCTCTCCTGAATCCTCTGAGGGAGGGAAAACGGAGACAGAGGGCGCAAAGGCAGGAGACGGAGAAGAAACAGGAGGAGCAGCCACCTCTCCTCCATCAGCCTCCTCATCTCGAAAGGGGAGTCAGACTCCTCCCGGCAGCAGGAAGAAAGACCTAAAGGAAAAAACTAAAAAGTCTCCGGAGCAGCTCCACATTCTGAAAAGTGCGTTTGTAGGAACACAGTGGCCCACACCGGAGGAGTACGATCAGCTGTCAGAGGAGACCGGCCTCCCTCGACACTACATCGTCAGCTGGTTCGGCGACTCTCGGTACTCCTGGAAGAATGGAAACCTGAAGTGGTTCTTTCAGTACCAAAGTGGCAACGTCAGCGGACCAAACGGGGGCGCTGGTAATAAAATGGGAGGTGGCAGCGGCGGTCGAAAAAGACGCGGGCGGAACCGTGGATGGGGGCGTTCCAAAAACAAGAGGCAGTCCAAGAGGTCCTCGTCCTCCTCCAGCACAGATGTTCACAGATCGCCTCCATCAAAGAAATTCAAGACTGGGAGGGAAATCCTGAAGGAGTACTACTTGAAGCACCACTTTCTCAACGAGCAAGATCTGGATGAGCTCGTCACCAAAACCAACATGAGCTATGAGCAGGTACTAAAGTTTTTATTAACAAACATTTATTGTAGCGTCAGAGACCTGTTATGTTTTTAGTTTAGTTCTTAAAAGCAAGATGATACATAAAATGTACCTCATTGTCTTTATACTTTCAGACACTCAATATGTTTTTTAGTTTTGAAGTTTCACATTAGTGGGAGAACAAGTATCTCTGGTTCTGGTCCCAAGCCCGGGTAAACAGTGAGGGCTGTGTCAGGAAGAGCATCTGAGACAAAACACTTTTGACAAAACTATAATGCGAGTTCATGGAAGCGACACCATACCAGATCCATCGAGACCCGGGTTAACATCAACCACCACCGGTGCTGTTCAATTCAGTTTATTTATATAGCACCAAATCACAACAGAAGTTGTCTCTGTTAGCAAACAGGGTGCCGGCGTAAATTGTGCTACTGTTCGTCAAAGACCATGCATGAGGAGGGAAACATGTCAGGAGAAGAGGAAAGTGAAGAATGTAGGACTGAGGGTTGCAACTCTAAATGTGGGGACAATGAAAGGTAGAGAACTGGCTGACATGATGCAGAGAAGGAAGGTACAAACCAGATTTAAAAAAGTTGGGACACTTAACAAATTGTGAACATGTGATATTGTTTACATTCTTATTTGACTCTGCATAATTGTTGTAAACGTTTGATAAGCTGTTTGCATTAAAGCTGCTGTAAATTGTTTCTTAACTTTACAATAGTGTAGTTTATGAGAGTGGTAAATAAAGTTGTGATAATGGTAAAACTAGGGAAGTGTACTTTGGAATGAATGGTCCCATAAAGTTTTAGATTTTTGTATAGTTTTAATATGATTGGGTCATTCTACAGCCCAACACATCCCCATAAGGCTCCAGTCAGCCGTGTGTCTGTCTGTTCCAGGTCAGGGAGTGGTTCGCTGAAGTCCAGCGACGTTTGGACGTGGGATCAGATCCCTTCCTGGAGCCGGAGGCAGGAAGTACCAATGGAAAGAGATCCACAGAGGATGATGGAGAGACGCAGGGCGAGAGGTCAGCATCCACCAAGGAGCGAGCTGGCCTGGGACGAGGAGATGAAGACGATGATGATGAAGACGACGAGGAGGAGGAGGATGACAATGAAACCGACGACAGCGAGCTCTGGGAGCCGTCTCGCAGTGTCAGGAAGAGTTTATCCGTTTCTGGGGACTAGTGATCGTAAAAAATGGGCTGTTACAAAATCAGTGCTGTAAGACAGTGAACTGAGAAGTTCTGATTTAATGTTGTTTTTGACACTGATGTACACAAACAGTCACTGTCTGACTGTGTGGTAAACATTTTTAAATCAAGTCCACGAGACTCTAAAACACAAATGATTAGCTTTAGCTTGTTCACTTTCCCAATGCTGTTAGCAACGTTTTAATAAGAATCAAACTTTTATAAGCAGCTGCTAAACAGGAACTTGCTCCGTCTTCAACCTGGGCGAGGGTTAAAACAATATTTATCCCAAAACCAATTAATTCTTAATTAATAACAATAATCAATATGTTTAGAAGTACGTTTTTAAAGTCCAACATGTTTTATAAAGCTTGAGTACAAACATCAGAATCTAAGGAAATGTCTTGACAATGATGGAGCTCTTTACGTGGCACTGAATCTGAATCTGACCTCACTGTTTTTACTCTTTGATTTAGTGTTTTTAGCTGGTCTCAGATCAGACCTGTGTGTTGAACTGAGTCAAACTTCAAGCTCAACTCACTCCTAAAACTTGAATCTGATTAAAAGTCCTTTGTAATTTATGAGGTTGGAATAAGTCAACATTGATCGCAGATGATTTACCCCCCCCACCCCATCAGTGTCCTTCGAGCCCCAACAGCTCAGCTGCACCATCAGCAGGATGTCTCCTGTATGACTTGTTTGTGACCTAATCAGTTCAAAGATGACCACATTCTTTATCTGCCTAACATTAATTTGTGTTTTTTGAATCAAAGCACTTTATTTTGTTCAGAAAAGTTAATTTGTGTTTGTTTTATTTGAGCAGATCTGACACCTCAGTATAAAATGTTCTGTTCTTTGTTTGCTGAGATGAACCTGTGAGTAACTTACTCACATTAATGCTGGGAGTGGATTAAAATCCAAACTGATCAGGCAGATTATTGACATAAACAAGGAGCTTTTCTCTCAGTTTAGTTTGAGATAAACAGGACAGAAAGAGTCGCTTAACTCTGATCCAAAAGCCAGTTTTATAATGCTAATAAATACAAAGGATTATTTTTTAATTATCTTTATATTTTTAACCTTACACTTGGAAATCAGAAGGAAAAGATGTCACATAATGTGTTTAACATGAACGTGCATGAATACTCCAATTCATTATTCTGGTTTTATCTGAGCAGCAGGAATCTTGTGCCAAAGTGTTGCCTCGTGAGCAGCGAGCTACAACAATCTGTCTAAACTAAATCATGCCCTGAATTTACTGAAATCCTAAAACTGAATGCTTCTGCTGCAGATCCAGGCCAGACTGAGTGAACCGATCCACAGGTTCTGACCCGGCTGTAATCAGATCATCCCTGACACAAAGCCTGACCCGTTCTGTAAGAGACACTGGTTAACAAGTTCTAATCTGAACCCGTTCTGCACTGGAAAAAAAAAACTTAAAGCACCTAAAAGCTAAACTTTTCAAAAATGCACTTTTTCCACTCGAGTTTGAGGTGGAATAAATCCTGATTAGGCACCTTAGTCTCACATTATACCATGAAATGGCTCTGAGAGACCAAACGTGTGTTTGTTTGACTAAACTAAACAGTATTTTTGCTTTTTTTTTTTTTTTTTTTTTTTATCGCTGTTTTCACGATGAGTGTGTCAAATTTTTTAATGATATACAGTTTTTTTTTAACGGCTGAAACATTGAAAACAATCATGCACTTGCACCAAAATGAGCCCCGTTGTTGATCATTTGCCAACTTGAAAAAGCTTAAAGCTTGTGTTTGTTGTTTGTATTGCTTTAATTGGTGGGAGCTGTCCCCCCTCCACCCTTTTATTCCTTCTCCTCTGGCCTTTTGTCAAACGAATGACTGCACTCATGATTTTTTGCACCTTCTGGAGACGTTTTTTTGTAAACTGTAAGTGGGAAACTCGTCGGTTGTTTGTCTCCTGAGATTTGCTCACACAAACAGTCCAGTGAAAACGGAAAATCCTTCACAAAAATTTTGGAAGACCTCTTAAAAAAGTTTTTTTTTTTTTTTTTTTTTTTTTTTTTTTTTTTTTTTTCTGTTCAAAGGAACAGTTGTGATAAAGAAACAGCACAACCTTCCCCTTGTGGTGGGAAGTCTTCCAAAGACAGATTGATAGACTGAATCTTGTCTTTGCTGGTAAACCAATGTGCCTCCATGGCTCCCAGATCTGTCTGGACATCAGAAACCTTCATAATGGACACGTGCTGGAGCTAAACCCACTGAGCTCCACGTTCCACTGACATCAAGAGAAACCTACAAACTGAAGCTGACTTCAGCATCTTCTCATTTGTGTTTTGTCACAGCAGTTTGGTACATCAGCCTCCCAAACGTTTAACAGACCATCAGTGAACAGACCGTGGCTGTCGTTAAGTTTGGGTTTAGAAACATGTGGAGAAGCTGGATTTTACTGTAGAGACAAATACCTAATGAAAAGAACAACTTGAAGAAGTTAAAGTGTATTTGTGTGATAAACTGCATGCAATAACCAGAACAAACAGCTCATCTTCTATAGGTTGGTGGATTTGGAACAGTCTGATCTGGACTAAACTGGTTTTGTACCCTCAATAACACCATATACTTTTATAACCACGCTGGCTCCAACTAAAGGTTTTTTTTTTGCTCCATGTGTCGTCTGTGACTTTAGAAATACAGTAGTTATCAAGGTCTAACTTCAGTGTGCTCAACTTTAAAATATCTACATTTACATCTTTTCACAGCAAGACTGTAAAAACGATTTATAGCCGAACTTTTTGTTTGCATCAACAATGTGTCGTCATTCCAAGTTTTGTCATTAAACAGAATTTT
The DNA here is from genome assembly GCA_031762415.1 of Simpsonichthys santanae. NCBI lineage: Eukaryota > Metazoa > Chordata > Actinopteri > Cyprinodontiformes > Rivulidae > Simpsonichthys > Simpsonichthys santanae. The sequence continues at coordinate 29,187,758 of JARVLU010001073.1, read as the reverse complement.
GGGCCCTTTTATAAACATGTTGTTCTTGATGGTTCTGTCCACAGGTTGGACCTCAAGGTGTCCACCTTGGTTCTGTACTGTGCTTTTTTTTCTTCTCATCATAAACTGTCCTGGAGGATGTTCTGTCAAACCTTTATACAACATCAGTGGAATGATCGTTAACTTCATGTACAATAAAGTTGTGCTTTAAATTAGACTTTTAGGATTTATCAGTGTTAAAGTTGTTTCTTTTTGTTTTTGGTTGTAAAATAAACCTGTCAATGTGATTTTTTTTTTTTTTTTTAAAGACCAACTTTAGTGCAACAATGGTAAAACAACAAAGAATGAATTCCTTGATGAGTCTAGTGTTTTTCTGACAAACACATTCGATGTCACAAACATTCACATGTCAGAGCTGTTCAGATGTGCGTTTGCACTGGTTTTAATAAACATGTAGGACAGTTGTAAAATTTAAGTCTTGTTTTAAACATAACTTTTTACAAAAAAGATAAAATAAAAATGATTGAATATTGTTTTAAACTATATGAAAAACAGCCATTTTTTAAAGCTTTGTGTTGAACCTTTTTTGCAAAACTAAGAGACCGTTCTCTCACTGAAGTACTCAACTGATTAGCAAAATGAACCCTTACATGAATGATAACTCAAACACACCAAACTGAATAGAGCTTGGTACCATATCTATTTATTTATAAAGCACTTAAAAACAGCCACAAGGCCAACCAAAGGGCTGTACAGCAAAACAAGCAAAGGACTCAGGATAAAATACATGGATCCAAATACAGTAGGTATATAAGCGCTAAATGACTAACATTATAGAACACAGACAAGTTAAAATCAACTCTCACTGTGTCAAAAGCTAGGGAACAAAATTGAGTTTTTGTCACAATTCTCTGGTATTAAACCCATTTGCAGGCAGGCAGGAGTTTAAATAAGATTTATTTAAACAACAAAACCAAAAGGCTGACGTGGCAGCAAAACTTACAAACTAAATCACAGGAAGCAAACAGAAGATCACCTGTGGACATCTCACACACAGACAATGCCAGGACACCGACTAACACAGAGACACAGACTTATATTCAGTGACTAACGAGACAAAACACCTGTGAGGACGCACAGCTGAAACACGAGAAAATGAATGCAGGAACCGAGATACAACACTAGATGGAGACATACACCTATAACATCAATTAACCTTTACATTAAATGTCAAGAACATATAAGTACTGAACAATAGTTGGCACCTTTTTTTATAGAAAATCACTCTTGTCATGTTAAAAATATAATCCCTTGCTTTTTCTTGGTTCTAAAATCCACTTACATTTCAATCTGCCGATCACTCGTAGTGGCCTCATCGGCGGACCAATGTGCCAGTTAATGCCATGTCTTTTCAGAATGTGATCCAGAATCCTAACAAAGACAAACGCAGTTTTAATTTAGCGCTGCTTTACAGAACTTTAATTCTTTTGACTTGAACAGCTCTGATGTGGCTGCATGTTTATCTTTGGGACAAATGACTGGGAATGCTCACTCTGCACAAATGATCAGGGCATCCAACTTTTCCCAGGGGGTGTTCAGGACATGTCCGCGCCCATCATGGTATAACAGCTTTGACATCATTTCCAACAGAAAGTATAGAAAGATGAGTACTTCAATCACCTGGATGGTTAGGATAAAAAGTCACAACCACACATAAAGCCTAAAAACACCAACAGTGATTCATTTAAATAAAAATGCATAATCAACCAAATTAAAAAGGTCACTAACTGTCACTGTGAAGGGTGGCTCCTCACATGGCTTCAGCCTCGTCTTTATCACACACTCGGCTATGATGAGCACGATGGAAGCCGAGTCCATAAATTTAAAGACTGTTAAGGTTAAAACACGTTAAAAAAATTATAAACAGCACAACACACTTATGATAATTATTATGCCTTAAAAAAAATTCTCAATCTGCACTGACATATCAGGATAGAGGTTTTAGAAATATTTGGTCCTACTAGCCGTACATTTTTTCATGCGTGAAGGATCATGTCTATTCCAGGCCTCATAAATGTCACTTTGTTCGGAGTCCATGTCTGAAAAATCTGCAGGGGTCGGGGCTGGAGATGGATTCTCATCACCGTCGCCGATGGTCTCAGACCTTCTCGCCACCTTCCTGAGTTTAATGTTGTCTGCCATCACTGACGACTCACTGGCAGAAACACAAAGCGATGGCTTCAGTGTAAGAAAATTAATCCAGTTTAATTTAGGAATTAAATTAGCTACTCCCACATTTCTTGGCAACACAATAAAACACAGTTCTGTGTAAAAGTCCTTTGTCATCCATCATTTCTTTGTAGTTTTATTAAGGCGGACTTTCTTACAATCGTTCTGATGACTTTTAAAGTTTTCGTTTGGACTTCAGTTGCTTTGGCTCTCATTTTCAGAGTACAGTACCAAACCATTTTCAAATAATTCTTCTTCTTTATATTTGTTTTGATTAATTCACACATAAAACGGCTCCTCAGTTCAAGAATTAAACCACCATTAACACCTAAGAAACAAACCTAAGAAAGACATTATAGAAAACATAAAAATGCACAATGACTGTTGTGCATCATACTACAATTTGACATTTTTGTTGGAACAAGTTTTGTAAAATACATGTTGGCTGAATAAAAATGTATAGTATGAAACACAAACAATATTAAGACTCATTTGAAAATATGCTATTTAATCAAATACATTTCAGCTTCCCATGAATACAACTTAAAATATGACAATTTGTACTAAAAATGACGCCACGGAAAACAGATAAACTCCCACTACTGTCGCTAGAGGGTGCTCATGCAATTTAAATATAACTTTTGCGTATCATAGCAACCATGACAAGCCGAATTCTGATTGGCTGTCAGCCACCAACTGAAAATGAAAAATAAACGTGATTGGATGAAAAGAAAAAATACGAAAGCCAAATTGTTTCTTTTTTCCCTCCCATTAAAATTAGTAAATGCACAGAATTTTTAAAATATACAAAGTAAGTTAAATTTACTGGAACCGTTTACATTATCAACACATTTGAACACAAACATTTTAAAACTTTATTATTAGCAATATACAGTACAAAGTAAGTGCCTTGATATCTGTGTTTTGTTTAAATTTACGAGACTATGAACAGTTTACATTATAGCAACACTAACACAAACGCTTTTAATTTTAATAATAATAATAATAAATTTAATTTCAGGGCACTTTTCAAAAAAACACAAGGTTGCCTTGAAATTAAAAACAACAGATTCTACAATCAATCATATAAAAAAAGTCACGATATGACAGTACTTAAACCAAGTTACAACCAAATACAAAACAAATGCATGTTCAAAAGACTAAAACTCACTCAATATGATTTGTTTGACATATAAATGTTAGTTTAATTCAATATGTCAGCAAAATCTAACATTAGCTTGTTAGCTAACCAAAGATTAGCTTTTTAACTGACTTAACGTTATTAGCTTGTTAGCCCTATAAAAATTTCAAGCGTTGTAAATATAATCTTGGCAAAAAGGTTATTTAAATAAAGTTGCTTATTTCTTACTTACCAAAAAAAAAAATCAAGGCTTTCTCTCTGGATCTTCTCAAGTGTCCTTGACGAGTTCAAAGTTTTGAATTTCTTCTTCTTCAAAAAAAAAAGTTTTACAAGTGATTTCTACTGAGCTCAGCTCACAGATGTCGATCGCTGTCCAGTGTAAATCTGAACTACAAGTTAAACTGTGGAACTCTATTCTTTAAAATCTAACAACATTTTAAATTATATGTTGACAAAAGCTGCTGTCATGGTAACCTGAAAAAAAAAAAAAGATGCATTAGTTTAAATAAATAAATTCAATTTATTTTAGCTTGATAATGGTTTTGTTATTAAACATTTGTTATGATGGGTCACAGAATATGGTGTAACACCGTACTTATTCTAGGTAACTGTGTCAACACAACACGGAAATAACATGCTGCAAATTGTTTTGTTTCTGACTATGCAATGCACATACATTAATAGCTGTGTTGCTAACTTATTTTGTTATTTTTCTAAGCCATTTGAATAATTTCTCTTTAAATTAATTTTTCTGACTGCTGCTTTTCACCCATCAGAATCACTGTCATTTATTACAACAAACCAACAGTTATTTTAATACTTGATAAAGTCCCAGGCCATCCAACTTTGTATTTTAAACTTATAAATTTGTGATACAAAGGATGAATAATGATAATCAGAGAAAATATTTTAGCCAACAACTGAAGGTGAAATGGCATTACCTTTCTGCAAATGACCATTATAGCATTTGGAGTTCAGCAACAATTATACTGGCGCATGGAATGGGGTGGCTTTGTGATCGATTCTGCATAAAGTGTCATAAATCACCTCTCATTCTAGTATTTTTAGTCATCCCAGCAGAGTCCAACAAACTTCTAAAAGTGAAAGTGAATTGTCATCAGTGCATGTGTCTGCTGCATATGTGTCAAACTCAAGGCCCGGGAGCCAAATGTGGCCCTTGTTGACATCTTTTCTGGCCCCCAAGATGATATGTGAAACATAAAATACTTCTATCTCTTGAATTTTTTTCAGTAATCTTTGAATATGATGTTGAAAGCACAACAGAGAACATCAAATGAGACCAATCAAACTCTTGCTGAGAAACCTGTGACCAAGAAAAAGATGCTGGGCATCTGATTTGAGTTCATGTAGTTTCTGAAATTGGCCCTTAGTTTGAAAAAGATGTTAATTTTGGCCCCCTTTTATAAGTGAGTTTGAAACGCATGGTCTACTGTAAAGAATAAATAAATTGATGAGCTGCATTTAACAAATCACACATGAGATTACACCCAGGTGGAGCAGCGAACAGCTATGTAAGAAACACTGAAAGGATGTAGAAGACATTTATGGAGGATTCAAAAGAAAAGATTTAAAGTACTGTATTAAAATAAAATGACACCCTGCTGACAGATTAGTGATGATTTTAAGAATATAAGCAAAGATTTTATTTAAAAACAAGTTTAGAAATGTTCCTTCTCTGTTGCTGAATGGGAAAGTTCTGGAATCAGTTCAACAGGGTCAGACGTTCTGAAACATGATGTTGTTGCTGATGTTCTGAAACATCTGCAGAGAAGATTCTCCATTTAAAGTCCGTCAGTCTGCGGCTCTGTTGAAATATCAAACTTCTCTTCACAGATGATGTTTCTGTTCTCCTCATAGTCCTCCCACGTCACCACCACAGACCAAAAACATGCATGTTAGGCTGATTGGTAACTCTAAATTGTCCCTAGGTGAGAGAGAGAGAATAGTTGTTTGTCTCTATGTGTCCCTGTGATGGAATGAGAACTGTCCAAGATGTCCCCCACCTCTCGCACAGTGATAGCTGGATATAGGCACCAGTGACCCCACACGACCCGAAAAGGAAAAAGTGGGTAAAGATAATGTATGGATAAAACTGAGTGTTTATTCTTATACAGTATTCAAACTAATTCAACATTTTGTTCAGCTGATACAATAAACACATTTTAGAAAAGACATAAAAAAGATCAATGTCTCAAACCTCTAAACTTTAACCCAGCATTAGTCTGATCTTTTCTACTAATTTTAAACTGGTTCTGATTCCTCTAAAGGTCAGACTCTTCATCAGGAGTATCTCAAACATCCATGGGTTGGTCTAGTTCAAACTCTGACGTGAATCAACAAAACTTCCCCACAGCTACAGGTTCTGAAGGTGTGGTCCCAAAAACTTTTAAACATGCTGCTGTCCAGCCTCTCCTGACAAAACCTAACCTTGACCCCTCGGTGGTGTCCAACTTCCGGCCTGTCTCCAGACTCCCATTCACCTCTAAACTACTGG
>JARVLU010001073.1:29156111-29166680 GCA_031762415.1 Simpsonichthys santanae | reverse complement strand
AACCCCTACCATCTGCTCCCTAACAGGTCTATCTTTAAAATGAGTTCTCGTGGCTAAATGATACTAACCTGTATAAATAAAGGTTAAATGAAAAAAAAAAAAAAAAAAAAACCCTACCCACACACACCCACTCACACACACGTACAGTCCGACCCGAGCGGTGCTGAATTCAGCCTGTGTGTTGTTCTGCTCCAGTCTCAATCATCACTGCCTTTCAGGTGCTTGAATCCTCAGGTGTCCAGCTTAGGACAATCCATCCTTTTATTTTAGATAATAAACTGGACTGTCTTTTCCACATTTTGATTGCTGTTATTTTGACAAATTAGTGCCGTTGTTTTGATACGTGATGTGAACGTGCGTCAAACGTTTCACTCGTATGTATTTATTTTTTTAACTGTAAGCTTATTTATTATGTCTGAGATGTTATGCAGCATGGTGCAGGAGTTCAGACACAGCAGTTGTGCGCGCGTCCTGCAGAGCTGTCTGGAGACGCAGTGCGTGAAACAACCATTGGGCACAGCTGAAGGTGGACGAAGACGCTCCCATGCAGTCCACGTCTCTGCTGGCAGGAGCGTGGTGCGGCCGGTGTTGTGCCAAAAAGTGATTCTGATTTCACCCCATCAGTTTTTGGCACAACACCTGAACAGAATGGGCAACGTCTCCTCTCTTTGTATTTTGAATAAATACTCAAAATAAAAAAATGCGTGATGACGTTGGACTTTTAGGGGCAGAGCTGGCGGATCTTGTTCCAGCAGGATCCGGCTCAAATGAACCACTGGTGATGGTCAGTCAAGCAGAAAGCCCAGACTCTGCATGATCATCTTGGAGGTTAGTCTTAATAAAACCCAAACAGGAGCCTGTCACAGAGAACACACATGTGAGGACAGCTTCGTTAAAGAGATCAAGTCAAGAAAATCCAAAGCTGCCGGTGTCCTGGCAGGACTCAGATGTTTGGGAGGACAGGTCAATGTCCCTGGCTACTGACTTGTCTGTTCACTTGTCGTCAGTCTTTGTGCTGCAGAAACCTGGACTCTGAATGCTGAGATAGAGAAAATAATATGCATATTTAAAACAACATAGTTTCCTTTATTGAACTAGACTAAAAGCCTAGTTGATATTGAGATCTTGTTTGCAAGGGGGACCTGGGCAAAAAGTGAAATTTAAACAATTATAAAATGCAGAAACTACAAGAAAATAAAACATTTAAAAACACCCTTTTCTGTCTGAACATGAGCAAACAAAATCTAAACTGTTGGAGTGAAGGGAGCTCTTTGTTGTTTTGACCTGCTACCTACTCCTGCTTCAGGTCCACTGGTCCTCCCACACTACAAGCGCTCAGGTCCGCCAGAGTCCACGTCCTCATTGGAGATCATGACTTCCTTCTAACAAAGATCAAGAATAAATTAAAATTGTTTGCTCATGTAGTTCGTGCCAAGGGAACTCTGTCCAACATCCTCCAAGTGAAAGATGAAGGAACTCACAAAAGAGGGCGACACCCCCCTCCACCCACCCGTCACTGTGCACCTGAATAGGGCTCCATTTTCATGGCCCTCACTTGTCCAGCCAATGTGGAGGTTGCTGGTGCATGCTGTTTGATCTGTCCCCATGGCGCTAGGCTAAACTGATGATGATGATGATACATCAGTATCACCATTACAAGCAGAAGTTCTCCGAGTCCTGATCTAGATTAAGTGTTGGTTTTATTTCCGTCTCTTGCTGTCGGCTTGTTTTGCTGTAGTTTTGTTCCACTTTAATCTGCTTCATGCTGAAACCTCTGTGTCTGTGGCTCAGGGAGCTTTGGAGGCGTACGGCAGCTGCCTGCAGTGGATCCCAGACAACAACCTGAGCATCAGGAGAGATGTTCTGGAGGGAATGGCCCGATGCTGCACCAAGCTGGGACAGAAGGAGAAAGCCTTGGACTTGACTGAATTACTGGTAAACTGCTCCTGTGGGCTCGTACACGTGCCAACTATCACTGATACTTTGTCTTCAAAATAAAAAAATATATATTTTGAAGTGATTAGTTTTTTTGATTCTCATCACAATCGAAAATTATTGTTGAAAAGAAACATTTAAAACACACTTGGAGGTAACACCACTGATGATCATTTCTGACCGAGGCTCAATGAGACTAACCTGTATAAATAAAGGTTGAATGAATGATGAATCCTTAAGTACCAACTTGCCTCTACAGTAAAAAAAAGAGAAGTTTGGATTTGGATCATCTAGGAAAAAGACAGGTCAGAAGTTTTCAAACACTTATTGTGGGCAGGAATGTCTTTACTTAGAGCTTTTAGTCCATTTGAACCATTTTTATCAAGTGGAATTATTAAACAGCTTCAGGGATTTTAAAAAATGAGTTGAATGGACACGTGCGCGTTTAAGTGGTTCTGGAGGTTATAGACCAGTGCTGTTCATCTAAACTGCTCAGGGGCCACAGTTCCTGAGAGTCAGCAGCTCAGTGGACAGACATCCAGCTGTTAGTCATTATGTAAATAAACCAAGTTTTACAATGATCTGTTACCTTTTAAATGTTTGTTTTGTTACATTGAATCAAATGCAATAAACAGAACCCGAACCCAGCACCCAAAAAATATCCCCCCCACACACACACTTTATTTTTCAGGGATTCAGAGTTAAAATTTAGGGGTGCTGGAGCACCCCCCAAAAAGAGGCTGAAATCACCACTGAGCTAAACAATGCAATCTTGCTTGAATGTTTTAAACCCTCAGAACATGTTTAGTAAAATCTGTTCCAACCCAAAATCAAAGGTCCTAAAGGCGCCCCAAACTCAGAACTGATACACCCACTATGGTCTCCCATGTTTACTTGATGTGCTAAATGTCTCCCGCCCACCTCCTAGAGAAGTGGGGAGAGCACGGCTGAGGGGCTAGGTTTGTATTCAAGCTGCATGGGAGAAAGAAGAGAGGATTGCACACAGAGGACTTTAAAGGCAAAACAGCTCTGCAAACTTCAGCTCTTTCCAACCTGCAGATCATTTGTTGAAGATGCAGGTTGAAGGCCAAGAAGATCCTCAAACTACCCAACCACTCCAGACATTCACTCCACTCTGGTGCCATCAGGTTTTGCAGCCTCAGAGTGAGGAAGAGCTTCTTCTCTCAGATTATACACCTGCTCAACTCTGAGCGATAAGAAAATTCCTTACATTTGCAGATCCCCCCCCCCATTCAACATTTAGGCAGGTTAATCCCATTGAGCCCTCATTTACAAGACCATCTCTTTGGATGCATTAAATTTACATTTGTGTGACAAGTTTAGAAGTTCAGACGAGAAGTCTCCTGATCCTCAGATGCCTTCAGCTGGTGCATCCCAACATACACTCCCAGATTTAACGTCAATCGTCTCTCCATGAAGCATTTGGTGCACAACTTGGATTTTGAAAAAGATCAAATGGCTTCTGTGCATGAACATCCCCGCCCCCCCGCCGCAATATTGCAAACATTTAAAGCTTGATAATTAACTGCACATACCAATGCAGCATTTCCATCAACTTTTGGCCAAGGCAGAGAAATCTCAGTTAATGAATCAAGTGTCTTCAGAGAGTTACCAGAATCAGATGCACTACAGGTTAAAGACTTGTACAATGCAGAGAGCTTCACATGAAATACACATTAGTCAGTTAAAATTACATTTTATTTAAAGACATTTAAAATTAACAATTTTTTTTCTCAAGACATTAGAAATGTGCACTTTGCTGCAGCTTGATCCTGGTCCAACCAGCCTCTAGATGAACTTTTGGGTGTAGGGACCATCCACAGAGGAGCAACTGCAGGATCTGAAGCTGCTGCTTCTGGACAGTCACTTGGTTCTAGTAAGGTCATTTCAGCCGTCTGATAGCAAAGCCACCAAAGTTTACAGGGATCTCATAAACTGTAGCCAAGGCAAAACCCTGACCAGGTCCTCCCACAGTGCTGCTCCTGGGGACTGCCAGATGTTGGCTGGTTTTGTAGGTCTGGAGCCAGCTTTTGGGTCTGGATCCTCCTTGATGACCCACAGAGTGTTTCCAAGCCTGGGCACGAGGAGAGAACCTCCTGGCCTTCTGCCCTTCAGATCTACGTTTTGAGAACACCCTTTTAGCAGAACCACGGGCGTACGTCTGCATCAGTACAGGGCGTCCACGAGCAACTGGGCCAAACAGACGAGAGGAGGAGCCCACCTCGCTGAAACGGGCCGCAGCAGCCCTGGAAGGTTGACGTGATGCAGGAGCAGGTCTGAAGGAGAATGTTGACCTGGGAGCCAAAATAGGGTTCTTGTTGAGACGCTGCATCCCCCCCAGACCAGGCCAGTTTCTTCCGCTGATAGAGGGGTTCTTCTGGTTCTGACTCAAAGGTCCACCAGCAGAAGAAAGGCCAAACGACTGCCTTGCTCCTTTTGGATCATCAGCCCTGGGTGACAACGGCCTTTGCCTGTTTGCTTTGGATGCAGAGCTGCTCTTCACCAGTCTGACTGAACTCTGGGCTGGCTGGGACACAGCTTGTGTGGAGCTCCTAACAGAGAGTCCTGGATCAGAACCACTGGTAAGTGCAGGACCAGCATTGGAGCTCCTGCTCTGGACTGAGCTTGGAGAAATGAAGCCTTGTCTGACTTGATCCTGGGGGTAGCTGCTAGATTTGATGAAGCTGCTGTCTGGTGGTGGGAAGCCAGCATGCAGGTTGCTGTTCTGGAAGCTCTGAGCTGGAGGAGAAGGGCACAACATGAGTCCACTGTGGTGGGACATTGGACCAACAGCTGACGTTCCTGCTCTTACCTCCTTTAGTCCAGAGGCAACATGCATGCTCTGCTTGAACCAAGACCACCACCAAGATCCTGTTCAGGAAACAAAACAAGAAGGTTAGAAAGAAAAGTGAACATTTGATTCAAAGCAACAAACACTCACCCCAAACCAAGTCCACAAGTCATGTCTGGGTCTCTGCTCAAAGACAAGCCTGCAGGTCCTGGTTCTGTGTGTGGGACAGAAGTGATCTGGTATTTGTTGGAACCTGGAACCAATCACTGCTCAATGATTTGATTGTCTGCAGGTGCTGCTGATCTGGAGTCAGCAGTTCATCTCAATTGTCTCAGTTTTAGGCTTCATCCAATAGTCAGACCATGCACTTTTGTCACAGGTTGTTGTAAATGTTCACATTTTGCTTTGATAGAGAACCTTCTGACACTTTCCATGTAACGTGTTGGTGATCATGGTTGACTGCAGCTTGTAGCTTCTCTTTGCATAAACAATTTATTTAACAGCATTTATTAGTTTCACTGACGCTCAGAACAAAGAGAACGTTTAAACAGTGAAGACCTCAGGAACAGAGTTGGATATGTTTAGACACTAATAGAAACCATCCAGGCTCAAGCCTGCCATGAACTGGAAACTTCTGCTGGATCAACGTGTCTGTGCTCAGTGAAGCTCCAACAGTGACACGTTCAAGCCCGAGCCCTGCAGCTGTCCTCATGGACAAGACAAACGTCTTCTGGAGAAAAGTTCATGGTCAGATGAGACAGACACTGGGTTGTCTGACAAGTGAAGGAGTCATGGCGTTGCTTCACACCTAAGAACTTTGTACCAGTTCTGAACTGGTGGTGGCTTCATGAAAAACAAAGGACGACCTCCAAATCCTTTTGAACTTCAGTTTGATGGTTAAACTTGGACACAGTCCAGTTGAGTTCCAACAAGACCATGAGCCCGAACACACCTGAACTGGTTTCTGATTGGATAAAGCTCATCCTCACTCCCCATAAAAAATGACAACAGCCAAACAGTCAGATGCATTCATGCTCAGGATGAGTGTGTGAAACTTCTGACTGTAGTGTCAGATGTTAACATTTATTTAACTTTGACTGTCAAAGTAACTTTGAAATAAATTGTGTCTTTTACTCTTCAGCTAGTGAAGATCTAAATGAAATGATTCATAAATACTGAATGTCTTCTGTGTCACGTTCAGCTTCACGACACAATAAAGTAGAATTTACTAACTTTGTGCATTTCCCACCAAACATCAGTGATGTAAATATAAAATAATTATTGTAACGTCTGCCTTTCTGTCTCCAGAGCAAAGAAGCCTCCAACACCTGTCACCTGGCCAGCCTCCTGCTGCTGAAGGTCCGTCATAAAGTCACAACCTGTTTTCTCAGTGTCAGTGTAGTGAGACGTAACTCTGGACCTCTCCTAAATAAAGGTCAGCGTCTATCAGCGTTTTGGAGCCGTGAGGTCAGAGATGTCATGTCTGCAGCAGCTGTGCAGCCTGCTGCCCTTTAACCCCTGGCACTGGTTCAGTCTGGGACAGATGTGTTTACAGCAGCTGGACAGCCACACAAGCACAGGTACAGTCCAACGTCCTGTAGTCGTCACAGCCCAGAGGTTTCATTCATGTCTGGTTTTTAATCTGAACCGACTGACGAGCTAACGGCTAGTCTGAGCAAGACTAAGACCAAAGTGGACCGCAGCTAACTCCAAACTCAGAAAGTTTGTGGCCGCTCACGCAAACACTATTTTCTAAAACTTTCAGTGTAAATATCAATATCTGATTACCGTATTTTTTGGACTATACGGCGCATTCAGCAAAACAAAACAGTCAGACAAGTCAAACTTTATTCAACTCATTCACAATAACTCAACATTGTTCAGCTGTACAACATAAAATACTAAACACTCACTTTTTTCAGTTCATTCCTCTTCCACAAGTCCATCAAAATCTTCATCTTCAGTGTCTGAGTTTAACCAGAATCAGTAGATAAAGCTCACGTGTGCACCTTGTAGTCTGATCAGTTTATGGTCTAGTGTTGAAAAGTTTTAAATTCCTACAGTCAAGTCTTTAACAGACGTTGCTGAACGTGTAGATAAAATGTAAGGTTTGTTTTTTGCCTCATCCTAACAGAATCAGCAGGAGAGCCTGAGGAGGAGCAGGAGGAGGCAGCAGAGCTCAGGGAGGAACAGATGTGGCTCAAAGCTTGCATCTGTTTCATCAGGACGCGGTACGACTCACAATTGAACACAACTAATGAAACAACAGCTGCTTCCCTGCCCCAGTGTTCAGGAATAAATTATTCAAACATCTGAAGATAAACTGTCCCCAAAGTGTTCATGAAAGAGTTCTTCATGATTCACAAACAGTTTGTTAATGCACACATTTTGAAGTGCACAAGTAGGAATACATGCAAATTGTCAAACGAGCGTGCACGAGTCCCCTGCTGCGAACGGATTGATCAACACGAGTGCACGGATCAGCTGACCTGCACTTGTGATTTTTAGGATTTTCTGCACACTCACAAATGTAATGTTGCGTTCAAGGCTGTTGAAAAAAGCTGGGACATTTGGGCCTTTTTTTATCTTTTTACAGTAACACATCCAAAGAACCAAAAGACTTCAGAACTGTTCCAGAATGTTTGCCGTTCAACTTTTGGTCCTTTGCACCTGCTTTTTTATTAACTTTTCTGTACAAGTATATTTTTTACTTAGTTTTATTGGTATTTTACTTTGTGTTTGCAAAATGTCCCTGATGTTTAATGTTGCTCATTATCAGACTGACGTCAGAGCAGCTGAAACATTCGTAGAAATGGATCCATGCCAACCCTTGAAAAAAAAGGGAACACAAACATGAAACATCAAAGTTGAGAATAATTTCTAATCTTTTTTGTCAGATAAGGAGGTCATGGTCTGTGATAATAATAACTACACAAACAAATTAAAATTGCATAAAAGAACCAAAAGTAGGCACAAGTCTTTCTAGACCACAATGCTTTGCAAAAATACTAACTTTGAGCAGCACTTTAGTAACTGTATTGGAGACCATGTATTTCTGACTCGGTGCAGTAGCTCCTAACCCCCATATTCAGACACACATGATTGCTTTGATGTTATTAAATTCCAAACATGTTAATTTTGTGGACTATGAACCCAAAATGTTTTATTTTTCTAGAACAACTACCTGAACATTTTCACAAATTGTTCATGTCTGATATTAACAAGTTCTGTTAAATACAATAAATGGTATAAACCTGTTAAATCCCACCGGCAGTAACTGTTGCCTTCATTCTTTCTACGTGAATGTGTCGCTCACACTTTGTCTTCAGAGGATGGACACAGTGGCCTCACCATCGTATCTGTCCTCTGGTAGAGGCTAGTGCACTGCCACTAGAGGGCGCTGCTGCTCTTAATTTACAGCCAGTTTCTACAGAAGAAGAACCTACCAGGTTAGGAAAGTTTATTTTAGCTGTTCGGGTCACAAAGTTAAAATGTTTGGAATCTAGGAAGGTCAGTGTAAGTGGGTGAGCTTTGATGACGGTGCCAAGTCTGAAGTACTTTGTTTCCAATAACCAGATTATAAATCTGGTTGCTTCTCAGCAGTCTTGAATGCAGCATTCAATTTGCTGATTGGTGCACAGCAGTGGACCCGTGCGTGTGCATTTGAAAATATATAATATTTCTGCTTGAGTAGTCTGAATGTGTACATTAGAGAAACTACATATTTGTAAATGCTGTGGTACACCTTCATATAAAATTCCTCTGCCACAGCAGCTGCTCACGTTAAGAACTGGAACTTATAAGAACAACATTTAATGATGAACTCACTTCTGCTTTACAAAGAACAAGAATACTTTGACTTTTTTAAATTCATTTTTTAAATCCCCACTCGTGAAATGTAAATATATGATCTTCAAACATCTGCTGTCTCACACACCATGTTTAAGTCTTGAACTGGTCTCCGTGCTGCTTCCCAGACTCCTGCTGAGAGTCCTTCAGCAGCAGCAGTCCTCCTTCGTGCTGCAGCGCAGTGAAAAGGCCCTGCACACGACAGACGAGGCCTTACAGCACCTGAATCCTACACAAGCCACACTGCAGGCGCTCACTCAGGTCAGAACTGGTTTTTACTTTGAAACATAAAGAATTCCCATCTTTCGACCACGGTAACGTGACGCGTCTTGGATCTTCCAGGTGATGTCGGAGGACCTGGTCCCAGAGAAGATGAAGGAAGACTTCCAGGACGGGGAAAGTCTGCTCAGTGTGTCGCTGCAGAGCTTCAGAGAGCGCTGGTGGAACAAGGTCTTACTGACCGGGGTGTTCGAGACGCGCCAGCTCCAGGAAACGTCCTAATGCTCCAAGACTGAATGTTTGCAGAGAAGACTGCAAAGAGTTCTTACATTTATTTACTTAAAGTCATGACAAAGTTAAAACCACAAACATAAACTACAGCGTCTTTTAAAAAGTGAATGTAAAAAAACAGTGAACTTGAATGCTGTCCTAGTACTATCAGTAAAATGTTTTATTGGGGTGATGTTTAGTTTGTGTACTTATATTTCTTTTATATTTTCAAGTAAAAAGGCTGAAAATAAAAACATTCAGTAATCAAGACGGTAAAGACAATAAAATGACCACTCTGTGCATTAAATGTAAATATAATAAAAACTGTTTCATACATGTGGAATAAAAAAAAAAGTATTTTGATGAGAATTGATGTATCTGTGTTGTCATTATTTCTACAGACTGCAGTTGACACTACTGAAGAGACTAAACCAGCAAAGCTCCCCTGAATCTTTCATGTAGAAGGTTCTTATCAGAGTTCTGACCTGCAGCATTTGGTTTTCCACAAGAGTTTCAATCATAGTTTTAGTTCTTAAAAATGTGTTTTTAATTTTTCACAACACATAAAAGGGAAAAGATTCATTACTATGATGCTGCATTAACTCAGACCCTGACAGCCTCTGATGCCAACAAGAGGATTCTGTGCAGGTCCCAGTTTGAAGAAGTCCTTGGAAGTTCAGAAAACAGGATGATGGGGCGCGAAGCAGAGATAGATGGTCATCTTAGAGGAACATCAACTGGAAACCTGTAGTACATCGAATCAGTAAAGTAAAAATTGAAGTATTAATACTCAAATAATCAAAGTGCCGTTCAATAATAATTATATAAAAGATCAAAACAAAATTAATGCCTTAAAACAATGTAAATCTAGAAAATATCACAAAAAGAAATGCAGTGATCACTGAATCATTAAAAGATTAAAGCAACACAGTGGATTACATATCAGTGAGAACAAAAGTGTTTTTAACACTTGGAAGATGAAAAAAGAAATTTGCCACATTTATTTTTGTCCATGTTTTTATTTATGTATTTTATTTTGTTTATTTGGGTGCAGTGAACATGTTTTTTTTTTTTTCTGACAGCCTAAAAAGCTTTCTAATTTTTTATTTATATAATTTTAAATTTGCCTGTCAGAATCTTCCCAAGGTATCAATAAAGTTTATTTACTTTATTTATTTATTAAAATATTTTCGCGACGCTGGCAACGTGCACGTGCATGGATGGATGCGCGTCCACGTACGGACGCAGCGAAAATATTTTAATAAAGCAGATTTGAACATTTTTAAAGATAATGTTCAGCTCAGACACACACTTGCTATAATAGCAGCCAACAAATATATTTTTTTAGTTGTTTATTTTTGCTAAATTTTAAAGAGATGTACGGTTTCATTGCGCTGAGCACGCACATTCCTCTCAAAGCGAAACTAATTAAATAAAGCTCATTTGAACACATACGTGCATTTATTAAGGAAAGGTTAAGCTCA
>JARVLU010001073.1:29098729-29111768 GCA_031762415.1 Simpsonichthys santanae | reverse complement strand
AAGTGTTGTTGCTCCAGCTGAGGTTGTCGTTCATGTGTACACCCAAGTACTTGTAGCTGGAGACCACTTCCACCGCATATCCTCTTATGTTCAGTGGGGTGTGAGTGTATTTGTTCCTTCTGAAGTCCACAATCAATCACTCACAAGAGGAACTGCAAGAGTTCTGATAAGAGTGGTGTTATCACTCAGTTCACATGTCCCTTTTCCATTAGTACCTTTAATACCAGTATAGCACGGCTCTACTCTACTCAGCACGGTACACGTTGTGTTTCCATTATGCTTTCAGTACTGATGCCAGCGGGCAGGGATTCAACACAATAAGAACTCTTAATGAGTCTGTTTGAGGAGATCAAACACCTAAAAATACAATCAAATTACAAAGACAAAAAAATTGCAGAACTGGAAAAAAAAGTGGATGATCTTGAACAAAATTCAAGATTGGAAAATCTTGTGATAACTGGTCTAGAAATTAAAAATAGGAAATATTCAAAAGTTGTCACAAATGAAGGAAAAACTGAGGATTGAACACCACAGGAATTGAGGTCATTAGAAGAGCAAGTTGTTACTTTCTTGCAAGACAGGGATATTGAAATTCATCATGAGGACACCCTGATGCATGCTCAATAATCCAGGTGGAAAAATCTAAAAAAAAAAAAAAAAAAAAAAAAGTTAAGTCTGGTCCTCTGGACATAAAAACAAAACCCACACACACAAACAGACAAACAAAAAGTAGAAACATTTTGTCTCCATTAGAGGTGATTTCATCATTTAGATTGTAAAATGTGTTGAGCCTTAAACGATGAGCTGTGATGGTTTTATGTTGAAGTGCTTCTTGGTTTATCTGGTGCAACACTGGCGCTCCTTCCTTCTCTCTGCAGTCGGTGGCTCTGCACCAGCAGCCCGGTGTCGGTGTGCTGCTGCAGAGTAGAAACCTAATGTAGGTCACACGCAGCACCAGCACAGTCCGGCCCACATCTCAGCTTTGTCAGTTCAGCTCTAACTGGAGGGTTTTCACAGATATTTCTTGACCTAAAGAAAAAATAAATCAACTTTTTTTAAAAATATATAAAGCATTCACTTTTCATCACCTCAGGTTAAATTACAAAACAAAAGGTGTTCAAAGTGTGATGCACCAAAATAGAGTGGAAAAGGCAGCTCTGAGGTCATTTCATGGCTGAAGCAGGGATTTGAACACGGCCAGCTGCTCCAGATATTCCAGCTTGTTGTCCTTGACTCTGTCTGCAGATAACTGGGCTGCTGATGCACATGCATGTAAGAAACTCCTCTGCTCTCCAGCGCTGGGACCACTTCATTAAAGATCATAAACCGTTCTCCCAAGTCAACTTTCGGACAAGAACAACATGTGACGCTGACTCTGTTTCTTGATCGTTTTCAGCTCCTCATGATCCCGATGATTACTTCGGTTCTGTACGTCTGGTCTCAGTTCAACAAAGACGTGATTGTGTCCTTCTGGTTTGGAACACGTTTCAGGGTATTAACATCAAACCTTGTTATCCATTCTGATATTAAACACACCAAAACCAAAAGATGTGGATTTAAAGTGTGAACGGTTGTAATCATGAAGCTGTTGTCTCTGTTTTAGGCTCATTATCTGCCCTGGATCATTCTGGCTTTTAACTTCATCATCTCAGGCTCGTGAGTGTCTCTTTCATTTGTTGAGTCGTGAAGTGGTGAGTGTCTGACGTGGTGCTGTCATCTTGACTCTGTGCAGTTTTGTGAACGAGCTGGTAGGAAACCTGGTGGGCCACCTCTACTTCTTCCTCATGTTCAGATACCCCTTGGACCTGGGAGGACGTGCCTTCCTCTCCACACCAGAGTTCCTGTGAGTTTTGAACCGACAAACGTCAAGAGATTTTAGTTTTTAAGTCAGATGTTTTGATGGACAAGGAGTTAATCATCTAGTTTCAATTCAGCTCATTTGTATAAATCAAACATCTTATTGATGTTTGGGACAGTTAGACTGTTCAGTTCATCATTTATCAGTAAAATTACTTGTTACAGTAAAGTCGTTTGGACTTTATGATGTGGGGTTCTGTGCAGATGTTGTGAACGTCCTGTTTCTGTGTCAGTTTCACATTTAACACGGTCTGTATACAACACATGTTCCCTAGCATTAGTAATAAGCTGGAGACTCAATGAAATACATATAGGTGAAACTGGTCCAATCAGACAACCACCACCTGTGTTCAGTGTTAACAAGGTTGTTTTTTTTCTTCTAAAATTTCATCAGCTGTAATTCTTCAAATGCTAAAGGACCTTTTAGCGACACATTAGACATTGCGTTGTTGAAAAGGTATTAAAAAATTGTTATTGGGATTGATTGATACGAGGCCAACAGACAAAACACCCTACTTATACGAGAACTCTGGAAACGTCAATTTTTTTCAATTTTTGAGACGAATAAACAAAAGTGCAGGTTTAAATTGACTGTCACTAATGTGCTGCTCAAGGGCAGTACCGGTACTTTGAGATGCTTCGTGGTCTAAATATTTTCATGCTTTCTTCTGATTCATTCAAATCCACTCAGTCTAAACATTTTTCATATTTAACTTTGTTTCAGCTGCTCTGCAGTCGTTCAGACACCCAGCACTACGTTGTCAATATTACCAAGTAAAATATTAATATAACTGATTTACAAATGCATTAGTATATAAGTCAGTAAAAAAAGGCAGACAGCTATGAAAATTGGGGTTGCAGTGTTCGATTTTATGCATGCACAGTAGTAATTGTAAAAAAGTCAAAGGAAATGTTGTAGTTTCCCTGCGAGTAGGGTTGCCAGATAAGAAATGAACTATTGTACTGTTACTTTAGAATTATTGTATTTTGACCCAAACTGTCATACTTGCTGAGGTGTGTTGTTTGGTGAACATGTGTACTGAAAAGGAGGAGATAAAAAAAACTGTACATGTTTATCTGGCAACCCTGACTCAGCTGTTTGGACGACACTGCAAACTGGTGAATACGCCTCTTCCTAGCTAAGGTTTTTCTGCTGTTGTTCCTACATGCAGCACGAGTGTGAGCAGCACAAACGCTCTGCTCTCTGCTGTTAGAGAAACTTCAACTGCAGCCACCTGTAGTGTGCACGTGCTGTTTCACACCTGCAGAGTATTTCATATCACCGTGGGGGTTTCCCTCGAAAACCTCCACTCTGAGACCTGGATTCAGAAACCTTCAATTATAGAGCACGAGGGCTGTTGTGTAAACGGGGCCCAAGACAGCAGCAGTGCACGTTGGTCTGTGTTAGCTCATCAGGCTTCATGTTTGCAAAGTGTGTCAGGTTTTACATGTGACTGTTCATCACCTCTCCACAGACCTCAGCTGGAAAACATCTGGTTTATTCCTTTAAATGGGTGAAACCAGATGAGTAATGGGACAGATTTTATTTTTTTTTAATAGCTTGACCATTTCTAATTAAAAGATCAGCACTTTGTTCCAGATTTTTTTTTAGGTGAGTAGAAATCAGTGAATTAGCAAAAATAAACATTTTTAACACCAAATAAACTGACATTAAAATGTTCTGAATTAACCTTCTCCTCCTGTAAAGATGGGTTTGATGCTTCAGATCTGTTTTAAGCCTCTCCTCCTGTCTGCAGGTATCGGTACTTCCCTAACAGGAGAGTAATGTCAGGCTCTGGAGTTCTTCCCAGGAGGAGGTCGGCTCCCCAGGAGCAAGCAGGAGGAGGAGGAGGACGTCACAACTGGGGCCAAGGCTTTCGCCTCGGGGAAGATTGAGAGAGCTGCACCCTCCCAGCCGTCACTAACCACCGGCTGACTACAGTTCATGCTTCCTCACATTATTTTCTGTGCGAGGGAGAAAAAAACATCTTTACCTCCAAGTTCAAACACTTTTATGTTAATTTAAAAAAAAAATGGATGAAGTCTGAGGTGAGCTCTGCAGGACTTCTGTTCACCAACTGAAGCAGCTCTGACATCTGTGAGAAACTGATTCAGTGATTTCCTCTTTGGTTGTTCTGTCCACAACTTGCCGTTGGACTGTAAAGATGAGTTGTTGCAGCTGCACACCAGCAGGC
The DNA here is from genome assembly GCA_031762415.1 of Simpsonichthys santanae. Taxonomy (NCBI): domain Eukaryota; kingdom Metazoa; phylum Chordata; class Actinopteri; order Cyprinodontiformes; family Rivulidae; genus Simpsonichthys; species Simpsonichthys santanae. The sequence continues at coordinate 29,107,716 of JARVLU010001073.1, read as the reverse complement.
TGTTGCTCCCCCCAATGCCGTCTCAGATTTTGTTATAATTAGCTCCGCTCAGCATCAGCCGCCCCTCAGAACACGTAGAGCGCTCCATCTCCAGCAGCGTGAAATGATTTCTGAGCTGATCTTAATCAAAATGAGGTAAAGATGCAGTGTTGCTGTTTTTGTAAATACAGTTGTTCATTGAAAGAGTCAGAGTGTGGATCTGCTTTAGTTTCCTGCTTTTATTCAACGTCTCTGGATGGACGGTCGCCGTGTGACAGACACGATGGTGCTCGTTTACTCAGATATTTACTCACATGAAGACTGTAGGTTTGGGATTCAAATGAGTTCTGATTCTCAGTTTTGTTTCTGCAAATTGAGCAGATGTGAGAAACAAAAACCGTTTTCCATTTCCTGTTCTGCCGTTTTAAACTTTTAGGACCTCTGTATCTGAGGAGTGAAAAAGGATCCGAGAGGGTTCTAAATGTTCTATCAGAGATAATTCTCAAACAGTGAAAGCTTCAGCTTTGATTAAAAACATGAACACTTTTCACTGCTTCATCCAGAACGCTCGTTGGTCTTTCTGGGTGGTAGTTTTCTTCTCGTGCTCTGATTTCAGGCTGGAGGACAGAAGTGACATCACTTCTGCAGCATCTGGACTAAAACTTCAAACCAATTGTATTTTCACTAAATCAGGGTTAGTTAGTGCAGACTTTACATCGATTCACGATTAGAGCCATAAAACGGTTCATCTAAAAGATGCACGTGAAGCAACATGAGCTCATTTATGGAAGCAGAGCAACTTTTCAGCTCCTGACCCTGAAAATACCAGAGACTTGTGACCCCAGCTCTGCTGAAGTTAGACATCAATAATAAAACATAAGCAGCCTAAAAACACATTTAACAGCAAATATGATTAATGTACGACCTGTTGTCTATAATTGTTACCCAAAGGCGACAAGATGTTTTTACACGTCTGTTAAAATATCTCAAGTACTAAACAGATTTCAATAAAATAGAAATTATTAGCTAAAAATGGGTGTTATTAAACAACAGTCACAATCCTTGATGTGGAGCTGCTAAAACTCAGTAAAACGTTGAGCTGAACTTTTTAGATGAGTCATTTTCAACACATGTTGAGTGCTGACACATCTGAGATTAAAACATTTTTAAGATTTGACCAAAAGTTTGAACCCTGTCATTTTTTTTACTGTAGGATGATCTTAATTTAAAACTGGCATGAAGGGCGGCAGGCAACATGCACTCCTTCGAATAACGGCCTGTGATTTATACTTATGGCAGAATATGTTGGTATCACTTATATACTGTATTTAAAATTTTCTAAAATAAAATCACTTTAAAGTCCATGACTTGTTTCAGAATCCACAACTTATGACCCTCCGATCTGAAAGTTGCACCTGAAGCTTCAGTTTTATTCCCCTCTGCTCTACAAGCATTCACACAGAACATTCACCATCTCTGCACCTGGAGCTGAACAGTTAATGTGTTTTTATTGAACTGCAGCAGACCTGAAAGGTAGAAAATGAAAACAAGCAGTTTTCTGTACAAGTCAAAGAGAAAGCAGCAGGAGCCGACATGTCAGAACACCTGCAGGCGTCAAACAACGAAGGTTACGTACGTAACTACGGCTCCATGAATCCCATATGAAAGCCATATGGCGGTGCTGAAAGTACTGAATGTTCCCTTTGCATATGCACCATTCAAGTAATTTCCAACAGTCACAGCTGTGACACATCGGATGATAATCGAAGGCTATATAACCTGACATCAGAAGCTCTGCTCCTACAGAATCTTCTTGCAGAATGCCAGAATACTGAGTGAGGGAAGCTCTGGCGGTCATACGAGATTCATAGAACTGTAGCTGTTGTTCTATTTCATCCCTACTGACCACCAGAGGGCGGTGCTGAAAGCACTGAATGACTAATACCAAATGTCACAAAGAATCCTGAGCACATGTCACTGAGGAAGCCCAGAGGACCCTTGCAGAAAAACCTGTCCCAGGGAATGAGGGGTGACCACGTTAACACTGTAAAATCTGGTGAACGTGTTTGGGGAAGCCCATGATGCGGCAGCACATACTGCTTCCAGCGGAACCCCTCTGAAGGCCGTCCAGGAAGCAGAGACACTCCTGGTAGCGTGTGCCTTCACGCTGACCAGAAGGGAGCTGCGCCCTGCGGGGTAGGTGTGGCAGATGATAGCCACGATCCAGTGGGAGAGGCATTGCTTGGAAAGAGGACAGCCTAAACTAGGGCCTCCGTAACACACGAACAGCTGGTCTGAACGTCGTATAGCGGCAGTAGCTACAATGTATGCATGTCGGTGACAAAGAGCTTTGAGAACCAAGGGCAGATACCAAACTGGTGCTCGTGGAACTGTTGGCGGGTGCAACCTAAGGACATCATGCAGAAAAAGTGAGACTAGATAATGGCTCCACAATGTACAGCCATCAGTGCCAGCATGATTAGATGATACTGCCGCTAAATAAACCTTAAGTGTCGAAGGAGAGCGGCCCTTACCAAGAAGAGACTGGAAAAACACTAGAATGGTGGGTACTGTACAAGAGACTGGATCCTCATTGTTGCCAGATCATCACTGGGAAAACAAACGCTACCAGTTTTCATATTGCTGATGAGTAGAGGGCGCCCTGGCGCCCAGGATGGTGCGTCTGGCCGGATTCAAAACTCTAGTCAGTTGCTGCCCTAGCTTCCCAGTGGCCACAACCACAGCCTGAGATGTTGAGGACTGGGATGACATATCAGTTCCCCCAACTGAGACAGCAAGTCTCTCCTGGTCGGAAGACACCATGGGGCGCCTTGACATAGACTCCGTAGGAGTGGGAACCATGGTCATGCTGGCCAATACGGAACCACCAGTAACATCCTGTGGCCCTCCTCGAAAATTCTCTGACAGTTAGGCCAAATTAGAGAAAGAGGTGAAAAGACACATAGGAGGAACCTTGGCCAAGGGTGAGCCAATGTATCCTGGCCCAGTGCACCTGACACCCCCGTAAGGGTGTACCATAGGGGACAATGAGTTGACTCCTCTGTGGCGAACAGATACCTCCGCCTGATCAAAGTGGCCCAAGATCATCAGTACTACGTCACTGTGACGGGACCACTTTCCCAGAGCAGACATCTGGCAGTAAAGAAAGTCTGCGATCTGGTTTTGCCACCCTGGTAAATACACCAGCCGCAGGGTGGAGAGGCAAGGAGAGGCCCATTCCAGGAGATCTCTGGACGGCCCCAGAAGTTGTGCTGAACTGGTGCCACCTTGATGGTTGATGTGGATGGTTGCTGTGGTAGACAACAGAGATATTGTATGAACGCACCAGAACATGCCTCCTCTCCAGGTTGGGGGAAGTAGTACCTGAGTGTCAAATGCACTGCACGCAGCTCCAGTATATTTACATGCTTGGAGCGGTCCTTTTGACACCAGTTGATGTGCATGAAGAAGGAACTTCATCGATACCAATTCTGCGGACAACTGCTCCACCCTTGTGGAGAGGCCTTGATCAGAATTGGCTCGCCTCGTCCTAGGAGGAGCCACAGGCACAGCAGCCTCTTTCCGGCACTTTGAGTGCCTAGGTGGGACCTCCTGTCCAGAAAGCGGAAGGTCAATGCCATGCTTGGGACGTAATTGGGACAGCCGAGCCACCCTCACAGTGCGGGGCATGTACTGTAGCTGCAGTTCACGCAAGGGTTCTCTGACAGAGCCTCCACAAAGCAGGCAGGACACAGCTTGTGATCGTCATCTGCCAAAAGCATAGCCCCACGATCAGTGCAGCAGTGAGAGCCATCCATGTTCAAACTGAACTGGGTCACTTTTTTTAAAGCAAAAAAATAGCAACTCAACAAAGGGGATGACACCATCAGCTACGTCCAGGACACAGGATGAAACAAAACAAGTGAAACTGGGAGAGGGAGAACAATAAACGGAGGGAGGCTAGCTCTCACTGCTTGCCAAATGCACACTCTGCTCAGTCCCACCGCTTATGAGGTTGGTTAAAACAACTGGGAGAGGGAGGCGTGAATGCTTGCCATCACCAATTCAAACAAAAGTCAGAATTCAGACAGGCTAACGCCGCTAGCTCAACTGGTTAAATTAGAAAATTGGAAGAGGGAGGCGTTAACGCTTGTCATCACCAACTAAAGCAAGGCTAGAACTTAGAGAAGCTAACGTTAGCAACAACACTTATTGCTAGCACGTTAGCACAAACCAAACGGGAGCGGCGCGGGATGCTACCGCTAACCAACTTTGGCAAAACACAAGTAAAGCGACTAGTCACCAGTGTTTAATCACGCACAGTAGTCAGACGCTGCACGTTGGTGTGTGTGTGTGAAAAAAAAACCGCTGTCACCCCCAACCAGCAGAAATACCTTGAATGCAGACTAAACTGTCACAGCCCCTAGGAGGGTGAACACGCTACTCTAGTCAAAAGGGCATCCAACAATGTTGAAAAAGTTCAAGGTCCAAACTAGGGTTGAAGCCATGCAATAAACTGCACACGAGAAGAAAAAAGGAGCAGAGCTTTGGATGATGTCAGGCTGTATAGCCTCTGATTATCATCTGATGTGTCACAGCTGTGACCGTTGGAATTACTAATCGAACAGCGCATGCGTGAAGGAAACAGTGCTTTCAGCACCGCCCTGTGGCGGTCAGTAGGGATGAAATAGAACTCAAACGTCAGGATCTGATCGAAGCGAAAAAGATCCAATAAAATTCTCTTTTCTGGACGAGTCAAACATTCAAAATGGCTGCAGTGACATTCTAAATGCTTTGTGTAGTTTGTCAGAACACAGCAGACATTCATGAACCTCCACTTTTTGAGTACGAGTGCAGAAATCCCATTTTAAAAAGGCCCGAGGCTTGAACAGAAACCGAGGTGCGTTTAAAGACTGAGCACATGAACGCCTCAGACACAGCTGTTCCTTAGCGTCCATGAAAGCAGCATTTGCACAAAAAGGCTTCGAACAAGTTCAGGTGAGAAGAGTTCCGGCTGCAGAGTGAAATCTCACGTTCACCTGAAGCGACAGGAAACTACAGTTTGAGCTGGAAAAGGCAGCGCGGTGTGACCCAACAGAACCTGCATTCTTTCATTTACCATTTCTGTACGGCACAAATGTCAACATTCGGTTCTGCAATCATCCAGTCCAGCTGTGCTCAGAGTGGACAAGTCCTCCAACAGTCCCAGGTTGTCCACCTTCACTGCTGGACTCCATCAAGGCATCTAGAATATCTACCAGAAAACGTAATCAAAATCTACTCATACAGAGTCAAACAGGGTTTTTAAGTACTCAATTTCAGATTTATAAACAACAAAAATAAAAACATTCCAGGTTTTCGGGAAACATTCAGGCATCAAAAAAAGATCAATCTTGTCCTTCCAGCAGCTTTTTTTTCTGTAAAACAGAAAAATATTTACAGAGACGTCGATCATTTTAAACGTGAGTGCGATGCAGCAAGTCCAGCTTTAGCACTCCTCCTGATGCCAGCGTCTGTCCCCGGAGCTGAGGGATCATGTCCCTGACGGACGGACGGACGGACAGACAGACGAAGGGACAGTTGCATCACCGATCGGTTGTCTCGAATCGTCCCACTGCGGCCGCAATAACACTTCCTCCACCTGGAAGAGTCAGACAGAAACGCAGACTGAAACTAACACTGGATGAAATATTTAACAGTACTTCTCGACTGCTGCCAATAATGTTTCTGCCTGTGTTAGCAAAATTTGTCTTGAACCAAGGGACGGATTTTATAGGAAATAATCACTGGACGTAATTCTCCGGCTGACTAATTTTGAAGCCAATCCACGTCAAGATGGCTGCGACAGTCAACCACAACGTGTGCAAAATGACTAAATTGTTGCCATTTTCAAGGACTGCTCATCACATTTTAGCATTAACTGTTGGAGTCGACCCTTTCTGTTAGCAAAATATCTCATGAACAGGACAAACTAATGAAACGAGAAATTGTTCAGTAAACGTACAGATTAAACTATGGAGTCAATTCAAGATGGACGTCCCAGTAATCAACGTTAACCGACACAGAAATGGCAACAGATCAGTCAGTTTTTCAAATACGGAGATGGATCTTGGTGTGGTAGTAGCTGAGGGTGATCCACATCACAAACTCTGACGTGGCATCTTGTCACAGCATGAGATCGAGTATCCAACACTTGACAGGTTTTATCGGCGCAGCTTTACTGTTACTCCATCATTTCCCAACACAAACTGATCGGAGTTGAAAATTGGAAAGAAAGCTGGTGGGCGATGGACATTCAAGGAGGGCTAGGCCTTTAATCCAATCTTTTATAAATATTTTGAAAGTTTTATTTGTGATCCATTTTTCAGTTATGGAGGTGAAACAAACGGCTGGTGATGAAAACACAAATTATAATAAAAAATGGAAATGTGTCACTATTGACGTCCTTATTCCCTCCATCTAATGATGTGCTCCAGCCCAGACGTTTGACAGTAATGATGGTGCACACCAAACGTAATGATGGTGCACACCATCTCACTGGAGGACCAATCAGAGGTAATTACCCAGCAGCCACTTCCTGTGCTGCTGCAGCTGCGCCGTCTTAAAAGGAACAGTTCATCGTTTACTGCAGCCAAGTCACGAGACTCTCAGAGTCCTGCCATCGATTTACTCTCTACTGTTTGTCCTGCTGAGAGTCACAGACGGCTGGAAAACTTCCCAGCATGCACTGCGTGAAGAGCCTGAAACCCCCACAGCAGCAACCATGTGAACCTTTCACATGTGCAGCGAACTGACCATGGTTTTTACAACAAGAGTCAATGATGTGAAATTAGTTGTTAGCTAAACTGAGGACTTAACATAAAAAAACAAATAATTTACAAAACAGGAAACATCCTGTTTGTAAGATTTCTGACCACAGAGGAGTTTGTCAGGTTCAACCCACCGTCAGCCCGTGACCCTCTCCGTTTGCTCCAGAGTCAGGAGGTCAGTGTCCACTGCCGGCCTCCGTCTGTCCTGTCCTGTCCTCCCCCCGTCTCCTCCCCAACGTCCACCGTGACCTTTACCCACCTGGAAACAAAACAAGACGTTTGAGAACACCACACTTCCAGTAACAGCAGAGTGACGTCAACTCCAGATTAGCAGAGGAGTGGAGAGCTCGTTTTTTTTATGGAAACCAAGCTGGAACGTCAGGATGACTACAGGACTCCAGACCTTCACGGCTGGACCTGGGTCTGAGCGTTCTGCTAACAGAGGGCCTGAACCTCTGAACGGTGTGATCAGACACACACAACACATACTTTTCTTTGAGTCAGTGTGTTTCTTTTTTCATTTAAATTCATTTCAATTCCAATTTAAAAACAGAAAAACAAAAATAAACTATAATTTTACGTAAATAAAAAAAATCAACAATAAATGAAATTAAAGGAAGCAGAAGAAGATACAATCTTATTATGTAATTATGTTTCTCACATCCTGTTGTCTGTTTACAACCTCTAACATGTAAATAATGTAACGATATGAAAATCACATAAACCCTTTTTTTACTTAGTAAACATATCAAATGTTTAAACTAAGAAATGCTACTATTTGTGGGAAGAAAATGAAGACAATTTTAAATTTTATGGCAACAACACATTTCTAAAAAAATTAAAAAAATAATAAAAAAAAATAAAAAAGTGGGACAGAAGCAACAAAAAGCTGTAAAAACAAGTGGCTTTTTGCTGGATGACAGTAGATGTTCTAAAACCTGGAAGTACTTTTCTGTAGGGATGGAGCCTTTCCAGATGTACCCCCATACCAACAGAGAAGCAGCCTTTTGAAGCTGATAACAGGTCCCTCTCTTTTTTTATAGTCCAAAGAACAATGTGGTTTCCAAAACAGAATTTCAGATGTGGATCCATCTGAGCACAGAACAGTTCTCCAGTTTGTGTCGGTCTGTTTCAAATGAGTTTTGGTCCAGAGGAGACGGCAGAGGTTCTGGATGGTGTTCACATATTTACACAACGTTCCAACTTTTTAAAGACTGGGGTTGCACAGTTATACGTGGGATAGTTAAATAAAGTACATTAAACTTTCCCACATTTATATGTAGTTGATCTGAAAACTAAAGTGTGGAGTATCTCAGAAACCAAACACACCGTGTTGTTTTTCACTGTTTACTTGGCTGTAAAAACATTTAACATCAGACATCAGCCTCTCCTCCCTCACCTTCCTTTGTCGGCATCAGGAGAGCAGTTCTGGTCCTGCTGGGTCCGACTCAGGTCTGTAACTGCTGGTGTTAGTCTGTCACTCAACCAGTGGCCTCTCTCTTGGGCCGGAGCTGCTTCGTTCCCACGATCCTCCTCTGCTGCACACAGAGCTGAAGGACGAGCAAAGACAACAGCCGAAATGTCAGACGTTAGGTAAAACACAACGGTTCAATTAAAAACACAACGTTCTCTCACGCACAGACTCACCCTTCACAGCCTCCAAGGAAACACTCTGGCTGTTTTCAGAGCTCTGGCCGTTCTGATGCCGGCCCGCTTTCTGCTGATCTACAACGTTTTGGAAACCTTCCATCCAGTCCAGAGTCTCGCCGTTCTTCAGAGCCGAGCGGTGGTCCTTGAACCAGCGGACGATGTCGGTGCGTCCCAGGTTGGTTTGGCCTTCCAGCTGGCTGTACTCCTCTGGAGATGGCCACTGGGTTCTGCAGAACATCTGTTGGGAAAACAAATGAGCAGCGTGAACAAACAACAGGTGCAGAAACAGAAAGGAGCCTCTAGTTCTGCTGGGAAAACTGTTTCAGTGAAGAGTTAGAGTGAAAAAGATGGCAAAGACCATGAAGACCTTGTTTTCCTTGAAGGAATGCACATCACCTGCTGCCTTTCACGCCCGACTTTTAGACTAAAACTATTTTATGTTGAGAAATGAAGGATCTGTAGCTCTAGCTTGTAGCTGCAGAAAGAAAAGCTCTGCAGAGAGTGGTGAAGGCTGCACAGAAGATGTTGGAGTCAGACTCCCCACCATCA
>JARVLU010001073.1:28970087-28981664 GCA_031762415.1 Simpsonichthys santanae | reverse complement strand
TTGTAGCCAGGTCTCTCTTGTAAATGAGTCCTCGAGGCTCAATGAGATTAACCTGCCTAAATAAATGTTGAATGAATGAAAAAAAATAAACCAGTATTTCGAAGAAACTGCAATATCAATGGATAACATTTCTCTTCCCTCAACACTTCTGATAATTTGTATCTTGTTTTAATCTTTTCAAGATTTCGGGTAAGAACATATCTTTCCTCATCATATTTATTACAGTGTAGAAGAGCAGACTTTGATAGATCCTGTTCTTTAAATCAAACAGGGTGTCCACTCACACCTGATCATCATCACATAGATTGAAAACACCTGACTCTAATTTCACCTTAAAATTAATGGCTAATCCTAGAGGTTCACATAATTTTGCCGCTCACACATATGTAATATTGGATCATTTTCCTTAATAAATAAATGACCAAGTATAATATTTTTGTCTCACTTGTTTAACTGGCTCCTCTTTATCTACTTTTAGGACTTGTATGAAAATCTGATGATGCTTTAGCGAGCACCACGGCATTTTATTTAGTTTTTGGACACTGTTTAACACGTCTGACAAAAGGTTTGTGACAGGGAGCTTTGATTCATTCAAACAGGAAAGGAAAGGGATCAGAAGTGATCACGAGTTGATTCAGGGTGTGTCCTTAAAGCCAGATAAAACTGGCTTACGGAAGCCCTTTAATTAGCAAAAATGTGTGTGTATACATAGAAGGATTTTGCCTTTGTTGGAGAAATACATTATTAAGTATTGTAAAAGAAAATACACATAAAATATTTAATAGAAAATTGACATGAACCTTTTCAGGATTCTGACTGTATGATTGCCTTCAGAAAAAAATACAACAACTTTACCATTTTAGTATTACAATAAAAATGAAAGAACAAATACATGATTTTTTTTGTTTTTATTTAAAACATATATACAACTACAGTATGTATAGTGCTGCTGCGCAGATATCACATGCAACATGACAGCTCAGTGGTTAGCGCTATTACCTCACAGCAAGAAGGTCCTGGGTTCAATACCTGGTTGGACCTAGTGTTTTTATGTGAAGTTTGCATGTTCTTCTCGTGCTCGCGTGGGTTTACTCTATACTCCCACAGACCAAAAACATGCATGTTAGGCTGCCTTCAGGCCCTGGCCTCCCTCGCAAAAGAGATCTGTGATCTCAATGGCATGCAACTGTGTAAATAAAGGTAAAATAAAAAATGATGCTAAAATATTGATAATATTTTAGTTCTAACATAAAATCTGTATCATTTAATTCATAAACACATCATACCAATAGTAAAACAATTTAGTCATCAATGCCTGATAACATCGAAATTGAAATGCAATCTTTAGTATTAAGATTAGATTTAAATTCAGTGTCAGCTAAAACACCAGAGCGCCAGCAGGCTTTTTGAAAGCAAAGCTAAACAAAACTATAAAATAGTAAACACCAGCTAAATATGGTTACAGTTTAAAGGTGAACATGCTTCTTGTGAAGAAAATGACAGCTGTTCTGTGGTTCTTCCCTTTGTAAAGCAACATTTAGAGTTTGACAGGCTAATGTTAGCCACATTATTACTGTGGCTGGGTAGCATGGACTGCAACTAACTGTTTACTTGACGGATAGACATGCTAATTCATATAGCTTGTTTCTAACACTTAACACTAGCTTAAAAGGAGTTGGGTGCAGCTTAGACAAGCCATGACTGTCTGGACCTTTACTGAATTAATATATTAAGTAAACTTTGCCTTTTTTAATGAAGGAGAAAGTACAGGGAAATTTAGCTTTTGGCTCTGATTTTTGTCTCACTGCTGAGTAGCCGGGCTGCAGATGATCTAGAATCATCTCTATCACAAACAGTTTAGAAAAATGTCTCCAAAGATCAGTCCATCTTCAAGCTGCCTTTGACTGTTCATAAGTCCTCAATGGAGCCAGCCATGTCCCCAAACAGACGTGAGCTTTCAGAAATGAAGCAAGCTCAGAACCTAAAGAGGCAAAGAGCAGAACTCAGCTGGGTTGACGTGGAGCTCACCATATTAAATGTGTGGTGGATGATTTTCAAACTATGATGAATAACCTCACTTTAGTGATTCTCCGTGAAGATAACTATTTTAAAAACTGAAAACAAAGTTACTGTGCATCGTCATTATCTTACCTTGGTAATAAACCTGTTCACTGATGTTTAAGTCTACGACCAGGTGGTCACACAGATCATATGTCATAACTTCATCCCACAAAGCTGGCTTACCTTTACATATGTCGATCATTTTGGTTCTGTTACTACCTTGCTTCACTGCATAAAAGCACATCAGGGGTGGGTTGGCATCAACACCACTTGCTGCCTCAGTTCATTCAGAAATCACACCAAGATGGCCTGAAAGCATCCAAGTCCTGGACTGAGGTGTCTTGTGAAATAGTCCAAACAGAGCTGACAGACAGCTCTCAGCAGCCAGAGTTTTCTGACAAAAACCAAAGAAATCACACAATCTCCTTAAAAGGAATTTAAACCACAGAAAGTGTATCAGAGAAAAATAGAGTGATTTTGACACTTGGACTTTTAAAACCGTGGCGATTGCCTCAAAACCAGAAACCATGCCTTCTTGCAATACCTCTTTGTCTTGATTTAGGATTAAAGCAGTGGCATTATATCATTCACACAAACCTCTAAAACTATCAATTACTTTTTTCTATTTTTAAAAAAGAAACATGGCACATATGACTAACATGAAATAGAACAGGAATCTCTAACTCTATCCTGCTTAGGGTTGCAGAATAGATAGATTGGTCAAAAAGAGGTTACACCCCGGACAGGTTGCATCATTGGGCCAACACTGAAAAAAACACACGACAGATAATCTTGAATCCTCACTGTCATTTTGAATGTCAACTTGAAGTTGCAAATTAATTTGTTTCAAGACTGTAGAAAGAAACCCAGGTGTCCACAGAAAACCCATGCATGCTCAAGAAAAGTATGAAAACTGTGCTCAGAAAGAGATGGAGATGTTTTTGGTAACATCTTGGCTTCCTAACTACTATACCACTGAATAATCTTTAACACAAAAAACAAACAAACAAAAAAAAAGGGGTAACTTAAACCTGCTGATGGCACAATTTAGATAAAGAAGGAATAGAGACTTCTCTATTTTCCTCATGTTGGGATGCATGAGTGTGCCAAATATTTTCCACAAACCACAGTTTGAGACACCAAATTGACCACTGCATGCCTAAACTGGTCTAATGTTATAAAAAAGTATTACCCAAGCCAGTCAAATGATTGGTAATAACAGCCTAAGCAGTTAAATATATTCAGATAAAATAACATTTCATGTTGTAATGGGGTTTTATAGACCGTGACCATTAAAATGGAATTACCAGTGGGTAAAAAATCTTTTCATCATTATATGAAACTAGTTGTGTCAAATTAACTCCGATCGTTGATTTCTAGTTTTTTTTTCTTTTTTTCTTTTTTTTTTTATCTGTGTGAGTCAATGAAACTAATGAAAAACTGAACTAATGAAGCTAAAGACTCCCAGAACTGGAAGAGACCACGATAATAAACAAAAGCCTGCAAGCAAAGAGAAAAACCCTGGAAAGTGCCTCTTTCCTACCACGCTATTTATTTCTCTCCCTTATTTAGTCTTTTTAGAAACATATTCAGCAACTTTCAAATCAGATGTTGCAACAATGCTCTTTTGTGTCAAACCAGTTGTCTGCCAGGTTGCAGTCTTCAGGATTTTAAAATATTACTCAGAAAATAAAGAATGATTTGTTCTTAGAAATTTTGTCAAGAGCGTAATGTAATTATGTAAATATAGTAAACTAGAGTAAGAATTAAAACACTGCTTTAGTGAAGTTCAACAGAAAAACTAAGATGAGCGAGTAATTACTGTTTCTTAAAATGTATGAATAACATGGGTTTGCTTCTATATATTGTTGCACTTTGATGGACTTGTGACCTCTGCAGTACCCTTCCTCCTGTCTAGTGGCTGCTGGGGTAATAACTGCTGGTGCAATCCTGAACAGGACCAAGTACCTAAAAATAAATGAAAGTACAGTATATTAATGCATGACACTTGCTTCAGATGTTCACTTAATTTGCTTCTTATTAAAAAGGATAAACAAACAGATCTGCAGAAGACAGACACTCTGACATCTGACCACACCTTAAAGGGTTGAAGGCCAAGTGTTTTCAATCATTCTTCCCAGTAGTGTGCACAGCTAACCAAAAAGTTAGCTTTTCTATCTGCTAATTTGCTAACTAAAAAAATTGCTTAGCAAATGCTAAACTGTTAAACATATTTAAAACATTAGCAGATGCTAATGTTAAGGTGCTAACTTTTATCATGCACTGCTATCTCTGTAATGTGACAACGTTGTAAGTGAACACAACGTCCATGTCCCGTTCAGAGGTGAACTTTCAGAAACTAATCTGGTCCATCAGAACCAAAGAGGACAGAGCAGAACTCTGCTGTGCTGAAGCAGAGTGATGCATTCAGTGTGGGTTGGACGTCTCCCTTGTGTCATTTAATCAATTAACTCACTTGAGCGATCCTCTTTGTGGTTAACTACTTTTATAAACTAAACACAAAGCTGCTGTGCATCATCATCAATATTCTCTCAGTAATAAATCTGTTTGTATTCAAGTTAAGATGTGTGAAATGTGTGAGAGAGTGATGTCCCAGAGACAGTTTGAGCATTGCAAAGCATGCTGGGTAGGAATTATGTGTGAAATGTTTCTGAAAGTTTATGATGTTACTGTGTGTGAAAATGGGTTTTTCATGTTATTTTCCTTTTCTGTTCTGGTTTGGCTTCATTTATGTTCAGTTCTCTGTTACTGGCTGTAAACTGACACCATGAGTTATAGTCTGTTTGCTGTAGATATGAGGGGGAAAAGCTCTATAACAAGGGTGACATTACCAAATAGACAATAGAGCTTACTGTGGATCGGCTCTGCATAACATTGCTCCACAACATTTTCACTATACACATTTAGTATGAACTATTTTATGCAATAAAAGTTGCTGACTTGAATTTACAGGATTTAAATTTGCTGGTTGCTAGTTTTGCTAAAACATTTCAAATTTAGCAAATATACTAATCTGCTAAACAGAAAGTTAGCTCCGCTAATAGCCACACTGATTTTTCCAAAGAGAAACACTGGTGTGTGTGACATCTCCCAGAATTCAGTCCAGCATCTACAGCTTCTTGGTTTTGGTGAAGTACTTTTGGAAAAAAAAAATAAAAATCTCACCCTACAGAGTTAAAAAAATTAATGCTACAAGCAGCAACGCTTTAGGTCCATGCAAACTACATTACTGGTATCTGACTTGGAATGCTTGAAAACATCATTACATTTTAAATATATCTTCTTCATTTTTGGAAAGAGTGATTAAGCAGTGAGCTTGGTCTCAAAGCAGAAAAGGACACCTTACATCATGGTGCACTGTGCATGATTTACCACTGATTGCCAACATTTAATGTTACATTGTGACAGAGTATACTTTGAGTTAAGCCATATGTCACAAACACAACATCTGACCAATTTAAAACAAAATTAAAATATACTGAAAAACAGTTAAGCACCCAGAGTGGTAACTATAAAACAAACATGCTGAAAGGTCATGTGACTGTAAATATTTCAGTATCTGGTCAAATAAAATCAAAAGGGTGCAGCACCCCATCAGGCCTGGATACAAGCAGTGATTTGGTGTGGGACAAAGTCATACAGTCATTGTATCCTCTCCAGCAGTTGTAAGTGGCTGTTCAGATCAGGCTGACTGGCTCTGGACTGAAGGCAATGCGAGCAAATCTTAAATGTTTGATAGGGGAAAGATCTGGGGCCCGTCTAACCATAGGAGGACCTCAACATGATGTAGGCAGTCCAAAGACTGATATGCAGATGGGTGTTTTTTTTGTTTATGTACCAGGGTTTAGTCTCTGTATGTCTAAGATATATAGATGCTGGATGTCACTGATGTTACCCTGTGCCAGATGAGTCTCTCAGTTGACTACATCAATGGGATCTCTGGTCATTCACTATGGCTTCCCACACTATGATGGCATGAGTAACACTGGTGAGACTCTTCACAACAATGACAGGATTGGTCCTCTCTCCTTGGTGCTGCCACAGGTGCCTACGATTATTAGCTGAGGAAATGTAGAGCTAAGATTAACTGCTGATATGATACTTACCATTGGTGTACCGCCACTCCAAAAGCAACATAGTCCAGCATGGTGCTAAATGACACGTGTTGAACGACTTCTACACCTGTGCCCAGATGGCAGGCACAAATACCACTAAGTTTTGTAAAGCATGATCCTCATGTGACACTGACAGCTCCTCAGTTGTTGTTGTCTGTCTTGGGAACCATCATAATGTGTTTGTGACCTGATGTATCCATCAGTTCCAGCATCAGGCCACTGTAACTTCTGCATGCTACTTTTTTTTTCATTCAACCTTTATTTAGGCAGGTTAATCTCATTGAGCCTCGAGGACTCATTTACAAGAGAGACCTGGTTTTTTTGTGTAATATATTATACTGCTGGTAGAAATTTGCTGAGTGTTTGCATGATACAACAATTGACCCCATGCAAACCCCTAATGTGACCAGTATCACACTCCATCAAGTGCTGGCAATTCTGTTTAATACATACAGTATATGAAGCATCTTTTGTCTGACTGACTGCTCCAGCAACTGCCTGATAACTCTAAAGTACCACCAGTGATGTTATCATTTATGCCCTCCGGTGCTCGTTCTAAACATACACGTTCCTTGACTAGACTATTTTTGGGGTTGCTTGATTTTTATTTTTGAGTTTAGAAAATACATATTAAATAAAATGAGAGTTTCAAGGAGCACAAGTCAAAAATGTCAAGGTGAAACTAGAGGGAAATAAAGAACAAGTGCAAAGTTAAACCTTCAAAGGTCTCTTCACTTTTATCAAGTTAATATTGTTGCTGATGTATGATGGAAGTGCTGGCTTCTAATGTTGATTATTTGTCAATAAAGGTTTTAACATTTTAAATCCATAAAAAGTCACAAAATTTGATATTTAAATGGACAATGACAAGTTTATTTATAAGGTAAAAGGTAAAGTTAACCATACCAAACCATTTTACAGTATTTATAGAGCACTTGGCCAACCAAAGTGTTGTACAAACAAACAAACAAACAACAGGCAACACATAAGCAACATACAAAATGAAGTAAAAACAGAATATAGACATAAAACCATTGCAGATAATAAATATAACGACCAACCTGTGTGAAGCAAACAGGTTCAAACACAGATCATATTTAAGACAATATTTATATACATATAATATTTCCCCACTCATTTTAAATGTACTGTAGATACTGTAGGAATAAAACATATGTACATGTATTAAAAATAAATAAATGAATAAATAATATGAATAAATTCAGTTTCCAAGTTCCATAAAAGTGTTTGCTTTCTTCTTAAGCCTACATATAAAAAAGCTTCTTCAGGATGGATTTACATTTTGTTATTTTTTAAAATTCACATAAGATTGTTGTAGTCACAAAAATCATGTTTAAAGTTTGATGATTCAATAACTGGTGTATCACATCAACAGAAACTCAGACCAAGTTACATTAAGGATGAAATAAAATTTACTCATCAGTATGTAAATTCTCAAACAGATCCCAGAGATATTATTCATAATGCGTCTACAAGGTTCTACTCATGCGTGCATTACAAAACTTACAAACTTCCAGACCTATGAACTTGCGTCACAGGAAGCTGCAAGATAAGGACTTCAGTCAAAACAGAGATAAAAGCCAGACCTGCCGAGTGATGAGTCATGATTATAAATCTCCTTTAGACAGTGCAGTAGAACTTAAAATTAGTCAGCATTAAATTTTAAGAGCAGATAGATCTAAATTATATTTATAAAGCAGTATACAGTAATAAGATATTATATTTATTAAAAATATAAAGTATGTACTGAAAACAGGGCAGGACCAAGAATGGAACTTTGTGGAACTCCACGTGTAAGTAGACATGTAGAATAATTCATTTAATACCTATGTACTCTTTGAGCTAAGATAAGAAGCTGCATTATTCTACTGTGTCAAGATCAACAGTTGCTCCAAGTTCAGAATAAAGAGGCCAGTTTACTTAGCTGTTTTATGTGTACAATAATACAACTTACGTGTGTATTACTATCTTCTTTCATAGATTTTGTAAAATTTGTATATGTGCAAAATTTTTCAGGTCAGAAACTGCCTGGAAAAATCTAAATAAATAAATAGTTTTACATTTCGTTCATTACATTTATATCATCAGTGCTTAAAACTCAAAAGCAAAGAATGAAAAGGCTGGAAATATCAGTACTTGTATAAAAAAAATGAAAAGAGACTTTACAACCTGTAAATTCACTCCATTTCTACCAGCAGTATAATATATTACACATCAGAATCATCAAATACTCAGGGAGCAGGGGCATCAAAACTTGGACTGGACCACAGTGTTGTTTGATATTTTTAAAGATGTGGTATCCTGTTCTGTCACTGTCAGAGACAAGTCCAGAGCTGTACACATATGGAACTATGTGCTCGCAAGGTGTTTATGTTGCTCAGCATCTGCTGAAAGTACAAACCCTGACCACAAATCTTTTTGCCAAAATATTGGTTTACTAAGCATATAGGAGCTTTCAGACGTGCACGACGGGGAAAATGGAAGACAAAGGATAAGTGGTTACATAATGACAGAGCTGCGCAGCCCTAAGCATTTGACTTTGTACATTTTTATATAACACACAGACGCTACAACAGTATGCCATTTTTCTTTTTTCTTTTTACCTCACAGAGCCATTATCAAGAACATTCTGATTAGGTCTCAGCTGGACACACATGAGTCAAGCAACAGGCTACAGAGGTCCAACATCTGGAGAAGAGAACGTCTACCCCACTGCAAGTAGTAAAACTGTGGATGAATGAACGCACACCCACTTTGTTAAATGATTAGGTTTAAAGCATTTTCAGAACTCAAGTCTGCTGCACCATTAATCACAAGAAAACAGTACTTCTGACTAAATCGTCAAATGGGTCCCATTGTCCCAGTTTTTTATTTATAATTCGCTGTGTTTGTTCATCTGTATGTATGAGGGAGATCAGCTACAAGGGAAACAAACAAACATCAGAGTTTACTTTTAATACAATTGTTCACATGTGTTTGCGTGTGGTCTAATTAGGCTAAATGCCATAAATCCACTCTCGATACTTCTGGTACTGCAGTTGTGGCAAATCTCATCAAGCAACACAAACTGTTCCCAGAACTGTTCTGATGCTCTTCATCGTGACAGATGGAGATGAAGAATACAGACTGTTGAAGAAGGATAAGACATTACAGTTTCTGTGAACATTCATGTTCCTTGAAGCCCAAAGAACAAACCCATATGAAGCCAAATGGACTGAGTCCCTCAGTGGTTCAACATCTAGACTTGAGTATCAAAGTGAGTTATGGACTAAGTCTAAATGTTAATACTGTATATACCGTATATTTATTTTAAAATATATCAAATTACAATTCTGGAAAGTTTACAAGAATTAAGGTAAATACAAAAAATTACTTTTATTAGATTAATTATAATTTTGAAGGATTGTGTACTGACCTACACCTTCCATTCCAGAGTTTTGAGCTAAAATCATATTTTTCAGGATTTTTTTTTTAATAATTAATAGGTTTATTTATTATTTGTGATTCTTGTGTTTAGTTTACTTCTGTTTTCATTTTTTCAGTTTCTATGCGTTTCCTCGTTGCCACCAGTCGCTCTCCGTTGGCTCAGTGTTCCTCAGTTTAGGTCTTCTTCTGATGTTTATTGTCGGTGGTGAGGTGCATTATCATCATCAACTGAAGTGGAGTGTGGATCATGAGACTGAACAAACAAAACTCTAGATTTGACCAATTTAACAATAATTTCTTTTTCATTTTTTTTAAAGTAGTAATTTTATTGTATATGTTTTTCTACTTTATCCCTCCAGAGACCTGATAACATGAAGTCCTGATGTTTTGTCTTTCTTGATAACTGAATAGATGAACCCTTTGGTTATTGCAGTGTAACAGTACATGTTCAGATGTTTCTTGTTGGTTGCAGTGTGCACATTTTCCTGTTGGATTCTTGTATATTTTGTATAAAGTGTAGTTGAGGCCTGTGTGTCCTATTCTGAGGCTAGTAATGATATTTACTTCTCTTCAATTCATCCCGTCTTCCTTCCTGCCCATCATGTTTTTGTACTCTGTATAGATGTTTTCTGATTTTCTGTATATCAGGGTGCTCTTGCCATGTTGTTTGTGTATATTTCCTGATGAATGGCTTGATTTGACTCTTGCTCAATGGGACTCAATGGGTCAATGGGTCTTTCTCTTGATAGCTAGTTTTGCTTGGGTCTCTCTTTAGACCTTTCCCCATGGTCCTGCCACACCCACCCTTGCTGTCCAGGCTCAGGTATCTAAGATAAGCTTGGATTAGAGCCACTGCTCCTTCGTCAGCCTGAACCAAATCAGTGCATCTCAATATTAATCAACCTCCTGGTCAGCATCAGGATCTGGAACTGTGCATCTCAACACTAACCCTGATTAGACAAGCAAAAAGGACAAAAGAAAAAAGTTTCTTAGAAAGCAGACATTTCGTCTGAGGTTCTGGATCCACTTTTTGCAGCTGTGCAAATCTGTAGGAGGCAGAAACTATGATATTATGAACCCAGCGGGAGATATTATTTTGTGTTTTGACTGTTTACAAAAGTGTGTTGAGTAAAGTAGAACAGTTTTCTATGAAACACCTACAGCCTGGCTTTTTGGCATGAAGGAATCAAAGACAGTTTGGTCATACTGGGATTGTTTGACGCCTTTATGAGGCAACTGAAACCAACTGTGAAGCCTAAAAACTGCTTTCACTGCTTGAAAGACCACACAGCATGTTGTCATTGATTCAATTATTGTGAACTCTGTCTTAAATGTAAAACTGTATAAAATGATGTTTGAAGATAATCTAAGATACAGTTTTAGAAACGATCTGAACTTTTCAATAGGAACAGGATCCCCAACATAGGAGCAAATCCAACAAGTGTTGCCTCCAGGATGAAATGGAGAGATATGAAGTTACCAAATAAAAGCCCAGGTTTGACACTTACTGAACTTTTGTATGAATTTGAAGCAGACAATACGTGTAATAAAATATTCTAACCTATTGCAAACAAGGGAATATTTATGTAAGAGTTGTCAAAGTTTTCAGCAAGTCCCTGTAAGAAACGCCTGAACAATTATGGAAACACAGAATGTGTTTTTCTTGTTGAGATCAATACTAGGTCATGGTACTAAGTGTGGTGTTGCTTTAAAAATTCTTATGAATTATTAAAAATGATTATTTTAGAAACAGGGTTTTCAAGACATTTATAAAAATAAAATGTTTTGTAGTTGAAATCTATTAACAAGTCAACAAATAATGTTCTATTATGTTTACAACAGCCAGCTTGTTTTTTTTCTTCCATCCATCCATCCATCCATCCATCCATCCATCCATCCATCCATCCATCCATCCATCCATCCATCCATCCAT
>JARVLU010001073.1:28913429-28930859 GCA_031762415.1 Simpsonichthys santanae | reverse complement strand
ATCCACCAGCAGTCACATGCTGAAGTGTCCCTGGGCAAGACACTGAACCCCTCGTTGCCTCCAATGTGTGTCCCATCAGTGTATGAATGTGATAAAGCTCTGATTATTCTCTATAGAATGATTTGTTCAATTAGCTTTGTAGATATCTAGTAGAGTCCTGTATGAATGGGTACTGGTAAATGAGGACACAGATTGTGTTGTAAAGCGCTTTGAGTGTCTCAATAAGATAGAAGGGTGCTATTAAGTGCAGTCCATTTACCATTTACATGGTCAGAGCTGCCACCTGTCAGCAGGAACGGCGCAGATGGATGGATGGATGGATGGATGGATAGAGTATCAGATAAAATATTAAAGTGTTTCTGGACCTCATGGATGAGCCTTCACTTCTATACAATGTTTTTCAGTTTTCATCCATCCATCCGTCCATCCATCCATCATCTTTTACCCGCTTCTTCCATTTTGGGTCACGGGGTTCGCTGGTGCCCATGTCCAGCAATCGTTCTTCAGTTTTATCATTAAAAAATGTTCTTTATTTAATGCAAATAAACAAACATTTGAACCCTCAATTTTTACAAGGAAATGAGTCACAAAATAAACCAACCAAAGAGAAGAAAATCAAGATGTTCCTAATAAAAGCATTTAAAACATTTCCTAACTGCTGTAGGCAGAACAACAAAATAAAACACAAACAAAACAAAATATCATCCACATCAGTTTAATTTTATGTGTTTTCCTTGTTAATTTGAAATGTCAGGGCATTGTGGGTGCAGGTCCATTTGTTTAAAAGAGGATGTTTGAACCTCCATGCTTACCAAACTGTTGCCTTATTACACATCTGTTTAAATGCTGGTGAAGATTCTCAGTCGTCCAGGACATGAAAAAGTCAAAAAAAGGTTCAATGCAGAAACAACTGGACTTTATTTTTTGCAAGAAAACATTTCGATCCCCATCCGAGGACCTTTCTCAATTCAAATCTGTTTAAATATAGCCTGATTTTGCATCTAATCTTGTGATGGTGCAATACGCTTGTAAAACCCAGAATGCTTTTCCTTTGTTTCCTGTATACAGTGTATTTGAAATAAATCAGCAGGAAACTGGACATGGGCTTCCTGTTCTTTATCACAGCTTCTAAGAATCTGTCTGTCTTTATTCAATGATTAGTGGAAAAGTGTCTGGTTCTTATCAAGTCTCACATGAGCCGATACGACGTTGTTTCAGAGTACTGTGCTCCCAGGGTGGTTATCGGGTGAAGTAGATGGGAGGGGCGGCTGATATGCCTCCTATTTCTGAAGAGGACAAAAATGGATCTTGTGTTCTGTTTGTATTAAGTGCACAAGATATGTGCGTCTCTGTCTGTGTCATCGCAAACCCGTGTGTGTGCTGGCAGTGATAGTTATTTTTGTAGGCACACAATAATTAGCTCCAAGAAGCGTCACAGTAGTTTCAGTTGTTGAATCCTTTTGGAAGCTCTGTGTAAACTTTCAACACTTTGGCAGATTTTTCACATCCTCCCTTGTGCCTCAGCACAACTCTATCTGGGGTCCATGTGATGTTTATTTGATTCTTGTGGTTTTGTTTTATACACTCTGATCAGCAAGTCAGCTTCAGTCCTTGAGAGCAGCTACTATGAGGAAAAATGGTATTGATCAGCAGAGAACAGAAATGTTTTGTCCACTGATGGCTGATAAATCCAACTTAGTGGGTGAAATCTCGAGTGTATCATAAAGTAATTCCAATTTTCTCAAGCATTCTCCATTGATGCTACATTTGTCTTTTTTCCACTGTCCAGTCTAATCACAACTCACTTGGACTTTACTCAGGTCTACACAGTCTCTGTGATATTTGACATAACCTGAGTGCAGTCTCAATGTGGGTTTGACCACCCACAAATTCAATGACATTGTTTTCTATTCAAGGTCAACACCTTTGATTGAACAATGATGGGCAAATAAGTCAAATAAAGTCACAAAACACTCACCATCCTCGGCCACGATTTCCAAAAATACCATAGCCAAGTCAAGTCTACCTTTCCTCTGCCTGTCGAAGCCTGCACATTAATACCATTTGTTATAGCTCTATCTGAGTTCTGTAGTCATCCAACAAGCACAGAAAAATTGCCACCTCATCAAAGTACCACAATGTTACCTTTTTAATGGATATGCTATATATATTTTAGTAAGTAAATAAAAATGAATGCTGTAGTTACAAGGTTTTAAAAATGGTGGAATTGATTCCTATGATGAAGACCCTTTCATGGCTGATGTCACTCTCTTGCCAATCAACAGTATGCAGTCAGCTGACATCGTCTTTAGCTAGCCTGGAACCTCAGCTGAGTAGGTCCTAAGTTGCCTGTTTAAAGCAAAGCTGACTCCGGTGTCTGGCAGAAGAGATTCAGATGTTCACCTGAGAGGAATACTCGGACGAGCTGGTGCTGTAACAACAGAAGGGGAGAACCAGCAAGACAACACCTAAAGACAGAGCTTGGAGTACAGTGTGAATGCAACCAGACTGGGCACCGCTCTGCAAGCAGGAAGTGAACTACAACACAGGGCAAACAAATACGCATTTCTCTTACCTCATATGAAGTTGTCAGTTTGCCTTATGTAAAAAAACAACATTCTCTATGGTCTTCTGCCTCATCTTCCACTCATGCTGAGTCCGTTATTGAAAAATGACAAAATATAACTCCTAAAACTGCTAAAATTTGATGCCACTCCATTTTTGTTTTTATTTCCAAAAGAAGAAGATGTGTCTTCTTCATAGGTTTTTGTGTTGTTTCTTTCAGTAGTTCTTGGTGCAGCGCCACCACAGGCAAGTGGGGGAATAGATTGGTTCGAACGGGTTGGCTCAACTGCACAGTGCAGTGTGAATGCAAACCACACCAGCTCAAACATAAACAAAATCTTATGAATATTGGTCCCCAACCGAACCGAGTCTACCGGACTATCATGTGTTAAAACAACTTAAAATAATGCGGTAGCGCAAACAGCATCTTGAACATGTCTGCTGTGAGCAGATGGATATGAATACAGCAGCTTAAAGGCAAGAAGTCAGCAGCACAGAAAAGTCACTTATCACCATTTAAAGTTGTATTACAGTGCTTTTCCTGGTTAGATATTCATGAGTCTAAGCTTCAGGGTAGAAGCTGTTCCTCAGCCTAGTGGTTCTACACTAAATGCTTCTCAAACTCCTGGCTGAGGTGAGTAGGGCAAAAAGTGTGTGTGCTGGATGAGTGGGGGCTTTCATGAAGCAGGTAGCCCTCTTCCTGCATCTGGATGTGTAGATGTCTGTGATGGTGGGGAGGTTGACTCCAACAGTCTTCTGTGCAGCCTTCACCACTCTCTGCAAAGCTTTCTTTTCTCCAGATGTACAGCCTCAATGCCACACATTGATGCTCTCCACTGCACACCTGTTGAAGGAGGTGAGGACTGAGCTTCCCAGATCAGCTTGTCTCAGCTGCCTGAGGAAGTCGAGTCTTTGATGAACTTTCTTGATCAGGCTGGTAGTGTTGTGGCCTCAGCTGAGGTTATCATGCAGGTGCACACTCATCCATCCATCCATCCATCCATCCATCCATCCATCCATTCTCTTCTGTTTATCCGGAGTCGGGTCATGAAGACAGTAGCCTAAGTAGGGAGGCCCAGGCTTCCCTCTCCCCAGCCACTTGGGCCAGCTCCTCTAGGGGAATCCCAAGGTGTTCCCAAGCCAGCTGAGAAACATAGTCCCTCCATCGTGTCCTCGGTCTTCTTCTATGTCTCCTCCCAGTGGGACGTGCCTTGAACGCTTCATCAGGGGGGCGTCCAGGGGTTATCCTAACCAGATACCCGAGGCGACTCAAACGGCTTCTCTCGATGTGGAGAAGCAGCAGCTCTACTCTGAGACCCTCCCGGATGACCGAGCTTCTCATCTTATCTCAGGGAGAGCCCAGACACCCTGCGGACAAAACTCATTTTGGCCACTTGTATCTGAGATATCGTTCTTTCACTCACAACCCAAAGCTCATGACCATAGATAAGGGTAGGAACGTAGCTGGACCGGTAAATTGAGAGCTTCGCCTTTTGACTTAGCTCTCTCTTTACCACAACAGACCGGTACAGCGCCTGCTTCACTGCCAATGCTGCACCTATCTGCCTATCGATCTCACTCTCCATTTTTCCCTCATTTGTGAACAAGACTCCGAGATACTTAAACTCCTCCACTTGGGGGCAGGACCTTCTCCCCGACCCGGAGAGGGCACTCTACCCTTTTCTGGCTCAAGACAATGGCCTCAGATTTGGTGGAACTGATCCTCATCCCACCCGTGTCACACTCGGCTGCAAACCGCTCCAGCGAAAGCTGTAGCTCACAACCTGATGAAGCCAATAGAACCACATCCTCTCCAAAACAGAGAAGTGATCCTAAGGCTACCAAAATGGATCCCCTCAATACCTTGGCTGCACCTAGAAATTATGTCCATAACTGCAAACTTCCACGCAGCCTCCAGGACACTGCTGAGGGTGTGGAGCTGGTTCAGTGTTCCACGACCAGGTCAAAAACCGCATTGCTCCTCCTGAATCTGAGGTTCGACTATCCGATGGACCCTCCTCTCCAGAACCCCCAAATAGACCTTACCAGGGAGGCTTAAGAGTGTGATCCCCCTGTAGTTGGAATATACTCTACGGTCCATCCTTTTGAATAGGGGGACAACCACCCCAGTCTGCCAATCCAGGGGACCTGCCCCCTATGTCCATGCAATATTGCAGAGTCGAGTAAGCCAACACATCTCTGTAACATCCAGAGCCTTAAGGAATTCCGGGCGAATATCATCCACCCTTGGGGCCCTGCCAATGAGGAGCTTTTTAACCACCTCGGTGACCTCAGCACCAGAGATTGGAGAGCCCAACCCAAAGTCACCAGGCTCCGCTTCCTCAGTGCAAGACGTTCCAGTGGGATTGAGGAGGTCTTCGAAGTATTCTGCCCACTGATCCATGACATCCCGAGTTGAGGTCAGCAGCACACCACCCCCACTATAAATAGTGTTGGTGGTGTACTGCTTTCCCCCCTGAGATGCTGGATGGGGAACTAGAATCGCCTCGAAGGCATACGGAAGTCATTCTCCATGGCTTCTCTGAACTCCTCCCATGCCCGAGTTTTTGCCTCAGTGACTACCCAAGCTGCATGCCGCTTGGACTGACGGTACCCATCAGCTACTTCCGGGGTCCCACAGGCCAAAAAGACCCGATAGGACTCCGTCTTCAGCCTGACAGCATCCCTCACGGCTGGTGTCCACCACCGGGTTAGACACGACAGGCACTGACAACCTTGCGGCCACAGCTCCGATAAGCCGCCTCGATAATAGAGGTGTGGAACATGACCCACTTGGACTCAATGTCCCCCACCTCCCCCGGAAAGTGTTCGAAGCTCTCCCGGAGGTAGGAGTTAAAGCTCCATCTCACGGGAGACTCTGCCAGATGTTCCCAGCAGACCCTCACAATACGTTTGGGCCTACCAGGTCTAACTGGCATCCTCCCCCACAATCCGCGCCAACTCACCACCAGGTAGTGGTCAGTGGACAGCTCCGCCCTTCTCATCACTGGAGTGTCCAAGAAATGCGGCTGCAGATCAGATGAGACAAGAACAAATTTGATCAGCGAACTGCGGCCTAGGGTATTTTGGTGCCAAGAGCACATATGGACACCCGTATGCTTGAACATGGTGTTCGTTATGGAAAATCCATGATGAGCACAGAAGTCCAATAACAGAACACCACTTGGGTTCAGATCATGGGGGCTGTTCTTCCCAACTACACCCCTCCAAGTCACACTGTCATTGCCCACGTGAGCATTGAAGTTTCCCCAGTAGAGCAAGGGAGTCCCCAGGAGGTGCACTCTCCAATACCCCCTCCATTGATTACAAAATGAGGTGCACACCCAAGTACTGTACTTGTAAATGGAGACCACTTCCACTGCTGATCCTCCTATTTTTGGGGGTTGCTAATTCTGTCTGAAATCCCACAATCATCTCCTTTGTCTTCATCACATTGATGTGAAGGTTATTCTCCTTGCTCCAGTTCTCCAGGTGTTCCACCTCCTGCCTGTAGCTGGACTCATCTATTTTTTTAATGCATCTCCGCCGCGGTATTGTCTGCAAACTTTACAATATGACAGCCTGGATGGGTAGGTGTACAGTCATATGTGAGCAGAGTGAATAGGAGAGGGCTCAGCACACAGCCCTGAGGGGAGCCAGTGCTAAAGGTTATGGTGGAGGAGGAGAAGTTGTGGATCCTCACAGACTGTTGCCTGTTGATTAAGAAATCCAGGACCAAGTTACTTATAGAGGGGCTTAGTCCTAGTGTGAGTAGTTTGTCCATCAGGCTCTGGGAAATCATGGTGTTGAAGGCAGAAGTGAAGTCCACAAAGAGCTTACAGACATAGGAGTCCTTCTGCTCCAGGTAGATGAGAGCAGTGTGGACCGCAGAGGAGATGGTGTCCTCTGTTGATCGATCCTTGTTATATACCTACTAGTGTGGGTCTTCACTGATGTTGATGGTAGTTTGGTGTGGGCCATGACATTTCTCTCAAAGCATTTAGCAATTATTGGGGTGAGGGCTACTGGCCGATTGTCATTCAGACCAGTCACTGAGGAGATAAATATGACCTAAAACATAATCAGATTTTCACACAAGTCCTAAAAGTAGATCAAGAGAACCCAGTTAAACAAATGAGACAATAATTTTATACTTGGTCATTTATTTGAGGGAAATGATCCAATATTACATATTTGTGAATGGAAGAGTATGTGAACCTCTAGCATTAGCAGTTAGTTTGAAGGTGAAATTAGAGACTCAAAAAGGAAACCAACATGAACACCTTGAAAGCATGATGCACAGACAAGACACACAAAACTGACACTGTACTCAAAGAGACATTGAATTAAAAAAAAAAAAAAAAAAAAAAAAAAAAGCACCTAGGGTGATCACTGATTGGGAACAGGTGAAGGTGGCAGATTGATTGGAAAAATACTGAGAAGTCTGACAGGGAGAGAAGAGAAATTATACTGTAAAACACTTAAACACAAGCAGCACGTAAACACAGAAAAACTAAACCCCGAGCACAGACCATGACATTTTTAGAGAAAAATAGGCAAAGGACAGAACATAAGGAAAGGAAGTAAACATATTTCAGATGATTAATGTAAATTTTAAAGAATCCTTGTAGTCAGTAAGGTGGTGAAAGGAAAACTATATTCTTGATTATTCAGGGTGAATGTTTTTGTCAAAGCTCAAATTCATGGATAACATGAATGGAGTTGCAGTGTAGACTTAACAAGAATAAGAAAAAAGAGGAGAAAAAAAAAAAAAAAAAAACAACAGCCAGACAGTTTGATGTAGTTTGAACGTCGGTTGAGAAAATTTGTCATGTGTGGATTTGAGCCCTGATAGAAGTACTTTGTGGTGGAGCTTTTGTAGGTACAGTTGTGGTGATGACCAACAAACAAACTGTCAGCTGACAGCATCAGACAGCAACATATTTGTTCAGAGAAACACATTGAGAATGGTCTGAGGTTTTCTTTCTGTTCCGTGGGTTTTAACTTTCTGAATGACATAAAAAACTGAAGGGTCGGCAGAAAGCAACAATGTCTGAGGCTTAATAGATCTGACATCCATTGCAGAGAAGTAAAAATATTTTATAAACTTAAAAGATTTATTTTTGATTTACTCCAGTACATTTCTTACGCACTACCATTAAATCAGTGAATGGAGAAAAAAGTTTTTGTATTGAACGTTTTTTGATTCAATGAATGGAGAGTCGACTTTCCGGTCAGCAGTCACCGGTGTTTCTTTGTGTGTTGATGTTGGGAAAGCTTTTTGTTTTGGCATGTAGTGATGTACCTCTATTTTTAACCCTAATCTCCGTTCTGGGAGCAAAACAGGCCCAAGCAGAAATTCCCAAACTTGATTTGCAATATTTCTGGCTGTAAGTATTGTGCTTTTAGGTCCATAGCCTTTATACACACATTCACATAAAGAAGAACAAAAATACATGTAACCATTCACAGAATTATCCCATATCAACGACTAATTTCTATTTTTATTTTGACAAATGGTCTTCAGTTAATAACTCATTGGGGACTCATGGAAAAAGTAACAAAATTTGATATTTAACAAAAACCAATGTAGTAGTGTGAACATTGTCTTTACCCTGAAGGTTTTTTAAGGAAATGTACCTCAGTCGAGCCATATTCTGATAGGTTGCGTTGAAGAGCAAAATTAGGTCTTCAGTCACTGTGAAGGGTATCAGGGCTCTGAGTTTTGACGTTAATTTGTGATTCAGGTATTTATTGGATTCATTTTTATACGCCCCTTGAAAGGTAGACATATTGTGGTATAATCTCCATCATCTCCAAATTCTTTCCGCCCATATCTTAACCAAACTTCATACATGTATTCATCATCACTAGACAAGTTGGCATACACTTTTCATCACCCCAGCTTCAAGGTCAAAGTCACAAATCAAGTTCCTTATAAAAGGTATTTTCTTGTCCGGGCCATAACTTCTGATCCGCTGAAAATAAATAAACAAAACGTAGTAAATATTTATACCATCAGTGTGCTGTAAAATATTTTCATGACTGCACCTCTAAGGCTAAGGTCACAAAACAAGGTCAAAGGTTATGCAATGTCTGCTTGTTTGGACCATTGCTACAAATTGCTGTTTTGCTCTATAACAGTTTGTTGACAAGTGTACGCTGTATTCTTGAGCGTTTATGCTTTTGACCCTTGTTGTTTTTCTTCCTTGTGTTCAATTTATCTCCTTTGTGCCATCAGCCTCTCAGTCGTTACAGTTTCTCAGTCAGCCTCCCCTACCCATTTACACCTGTTCCCTGTTGTTATCTTACCCAGGTGCCCACTCATCAGTCCATTTACAGTATCGAGCTCTGCCCCACACAGCAATCCACCATTGTGCTTGATGTCCTGTCAGGTCTGCCTCTCCTCAAGTATATTTTGTAATTCTTCTGCCATGCCAGCTTTATGTTTTATAATAATGTGTTTATTACTAAAACATTTTCCAGTTCTTATTCAAGCTTCTCAAGTTGGTCTGCATTTTTGAGTGTGACCTCAACGAACCATGACGGGGGATGCTAACAAGGTTTTTGTGGCTCTTGACTCAGCAGTCAGACTGCCTGATTACAGGAGTCTGGAGGTCATCTGAAAGTGGTGAAATCATTTTCACTTCTTCAGTTAGACCAAGCAGACTTTAGAATAAGGTAGTTCCTACAATTGCTTACATTCAGGCCAAAGAAAAATAAATTAGAGGGTAGACACTGAGTCCAAACTAAGACAAAAGACACGTTGAAACAGTGGCCATGATTACTTTGGTTACTTTGATTCTTCAACATTTCCCAGATAATATCACAGTCAGAAGAGATACGTTTTAAAGCAATAAGGCACTTTTTTGTTGTATTTACTGAATTTTTGTTGTATTTACTGACTGAAATGTAAAATAGAAACTATTGAGACACCAAAGTCACTGAGAGATTTTAATTGCAAATGCAGGGAATGCAAGTGAACCTTAATGTTTTTGGCTCAAGGTATTCAAGTGCATAGGAGATATTGTAGAAGAACAAAGGTGGTGTTTTTTTAATGTACTTATCAAAGGTGATGCTGGTCAAATGGGCACTGGTGAGCAGAGGGTGATTTTTTTAAACGTAGTTTTTATTGATTGTCTTTTTGTCAACATAACAGACCCAACAGATATTGGCAACATATAATAGTCACAATCTTATAAAAATTATAAACAATGTTACAGGTATGTGATAGCAGTCAGGATTACCGTACACTTTAGGTTTTGAGCAGCATAAAGTGTCTCATTTCACAGGACTTAGTCCATGTATCCCATCTTTTTCTGTGTTCAACTTGCAGCCACAGCATGAATGTTAACCTCTCCATTTTGTGGGTTTCCTCGACCGTTTTCAACTAATCCTCCATTATCCGTGGGTCAGGCTGAAGCCATTTCTGAGTACTTGCTTTTATTGTTGAGACATTTAGTATTTCCAGTAAATATTTGTAATTTGTTGACATTCCATCAAGGAGCTTCTCCGAACAAAAATGACAAAATGGGTTGTTGTAATTTAGGACCCAAGATAGGTTCTATTTTATTATTATTATTATTATTATTATTATTATTGTTTAATTTTTTCAGAAAGTTTTAATTTTTGTACAGGACCAGAAAATGTGGGCGTAGCCTACCTCCGAATTCCTGCAGCCCCTCCAACAAGTAGAAGCACTGGAGCCTTTATAAAACTGTTGTTTTGGCGTTGCCTGTTGTTTGTTTGTTTGTACAGCACTTTGGTTGGCCTTGTCGCTGTTTTAAGTGCTCTATAAATAAAATGTTATGGTATGGTATGGTATGGTATGGTCCCATTTTCTATTTTTATTTGATTTCCCATTTGAAAAACATGTTGCAGCTAAGTCCCAGCATGCAGACACTGACAGTAACCTTTCCCAGCATCACCCATCTCTCACTTGTCTGTCATACACTCAGCAACATTGCATGTGACACTGTGCTCCAAGGCAGATCTCTTCCAAATATGATTTAAGATGATTGAAAGCTTTTTAATTCAAAAGTGTATTCTCTTAAGCTAAGTGCTCTCAGAGACCATCAAGGAAATTTAATTGCAGCACTTGAAAAAAAAGCTGATTTTCTGACAAAAATGATATCAGATCCTAACTTCTCAATAGAAACACATGGAATTGGATGGTCAACTGGATGCCTAATGTCATTGGGAAATGCAATTTTCTGATGGCATTTCCTAAGCCTGTCCCACTGAAAGCACAAGATTGATCAAAATCTTAATGAGCCATTTTCAGAAGTGGATTTTGGCTTGGCTTTATGGTAGATTATGGAACCAAAGAACCATGAATGTTGACCTTATAAAATACACTTTTCTATTTTTTTTTTAAAGCACGTTTGATTTAACTTCCCAATGACAGAGGTATAAAGGCAAGGGATCAGTTTCATAAAGAATTACTCACAAATCACTTGTTCACTATAAATGGATGCACACAAACTTCATTCAAGATTCAGTGACTTCTGATCCTTAACTTTAATTTGAACCTTTTTGCCTCTACTTTTAAATCTACATGAACACAACATACATTTTTTTCTCATCCTAGTGTCAGCTGGCAGCAAATTTTGGCTGAACAGCTTTGTTCAGAGACAGTGCGGAGCTGAAGTGGATCATCTCAACCTCTTCAAACGAGAAGTTTGAGTTAAGGGCCCACACACTCTTTGGTTAAAATCTCTTTTCTAGGTTTATGACATAAAATTTGTCCAGAACATACAGTAAAGGGCCTTTGCAGGATTTTAGCTAGATCTTTAGGTTTGTATAAAAAATGCAACAGGCTTCCCCTTCTGCATGGTAGGCTCATTACATTAGCGTTTGAAACATGCACAAAACTTATTCTGTGAGGTAATTTATTATTGTGGTAGCAGAGTATTCAGGTATGAGATGGTTTTCGTGGCATAGTATTCTTAAGGTAGGGATTTGCGCACACTGGTGTGGCTTGGTCATTGAGAATTTAAATCAAGGCTGCTCAAGGCAACAACTACAATATAATCATGCCAAGGTATAAGGAAGGAACTAAAAGAAACAGCTTCTACCCTGAAGCTGTTAGACTCATGAAAAGCATGAACACCTCATGAACCAGGACAATCACTGTAAAAACAATCACTGTAATGCCACTTGATTGTTGATATGTGCTGCTGATTACCCATGTTGCTGATCTCATGCTGCTGTGTTCATTTGTACTCACCTGCTCACACAGACTCATGTTCTTGCTGTTGCTTGGTGTATTGTTTTTGTACTACTAGTGCTTAGTGTATTTTTAGTAAACATATTTCTTAGTTCATATCTTAGATCTTACTGTTTTTCTTTACAGTTTATACTTTTGTTGGTGTAATTGGGACCCTGTGTACACAATTCCATTCCACCACATGTATCAGCATGTGGTGCGTATGATAAATAAAGAAACTTTGACTATGACTTTGAAACAACCTAGTGCAGACATGATACTTGTAACGGTAGCGACTGGCTAGCATAGCATGATACTCAAGTGCATTTATGCAGCTGAAAGGGTCATACCAGAGCACTTTGTGAGCACAAGAGAACCTGGATCATGGAAAACAGCAAGGCAAATTGAACATTAGTGAGGACGAAGGTTCTGTTCACATGTAAAACTTCACTGGAAACATTAGTATATTTTCAGGTTACTTGTTGTGGGTGGGGGGGGGTGGTTACATCACAATTCTGGGCTCGTTGGATCAGGTGTAGTTTCCATGTCAGTTCACAAGCTGGTCCTGTGATTTTTGTATTGCACAATGCTAGCAGACATTTCAGTCTTGAGCAAGAAATCATCCAAAATGGTGAATAAATTAACACTCATTTGGACTTGGGTTGCTTCTATACCTTGAAAATGAGCAGCACAAATAGCACTCGGCTACTTACTCTGCCTTTGTTACTGTTCATGTTTTCGTACAAGGTACAGTATTCTAATCTAATCAAACACTCAAAAACTAATGACTGCAGCTGTTCGTAGTGTGTATGAGTGATTTCACACCAATGTCAGACATGTTCCAAAACCTCTACTCTGAGAACTGCTTTCAAAAAGCTTCATTGCCAGAGAAAATGGCCAATGTTGTCATGTACACGAACAACTGAAATGCACCAGAAACGTTACAATTTCACTCAAAAACAGCACCTTGCAAACAGGGCCTATGAATGTAGCTGTTTCATTGCTTTCTCACTAAAATACAACTGTCATGTTCTTATCAGTCATGTAGGTCCTTAAAATTATAGCAGGGTTGTCCTCCAGTGTGAAGGGCCTTAAAATGATTCCAAGGACTTTCCGGACTAAAAAATATGTCTGATCTAGATGAAGTGAACTGTAACAAAACAATCGAATATTTTTGACATTGCACAATTAGTTCCAACATTTTTTGGAGCTCCAAAGAACACAGAAAACTGGATGTGGTTCAGTTTGTTTTTAAGCCTCTGTTTCATTTATTTTAATATACACTCATTTATTATTCCCTGCATGGATCTTATTATCCTGTTAGGGTCAGTTGATGTTAAAATGTCAATTGAGCTAATTAAGATATTCGTGTTGCACAAATTTTAATGTGAACTACTGGGAAGACTTTGTTTTTCTACTTTGATTTTGTATGTAGTATACCTTTATATACCCCCCCCCCCCCACACACACACACACACACAACCTGCTCATGCATTTTCTAATCCTTATTTTCTTTTATGCAGTCATCCAGCCATGAAATGTAAAGGTGCTTTGCTTAAGTATTATTATAGTTAATTGTGCAGCCACTTGTAAAGTCTGGTATCAGTGAAACAGAACCATGCTTTTAGCTGCATGTTATCAGAATCTGTCGGAGCACTTATCTGCTCTGCACACTGAGTCCAGTGGTTTTTTTGTTTCTGCTTGGCAAAGAATGAACACTGCTGTTCAGAGGACAATGAGACCTAATAATGAAACAGCATTTAGGTAATTGTGCATCAGGCCGACGAAGGTCAGAGGTAACATGCAGGTAAGCATCTGCTTCAGCTCCAAACATTTGTATATGGGCTCATAAAAAGTACAATGTGATCCAGAAAATCTTTGCCTAGAGCAACCCTGTATTTTTTTTTCCAATGTGAAGTTTTATTAGTAACTTAATCATTTTTTTCTTTAACTATTTTTCTTTTCACTTAAATGAATGGGAATTCTAAATTTTAGTTAAGAAAGTTCATGCTCAATAATCCAGGTTCCAAATCCAATAGTTCTCAGTCGGGTCATCTGGACAGTTGCTTTTTTTATAGAAACGTTTCACCCTCCATCCGGAGGACATCATCAGTCAGAGGAGTTCCAGCAAACTGCATCCTCTCAATGAGAAGGTCACAGGTTCAAATCCCAGCCAGGGGCCTTTCTGGGTGGAGTTTTATGTTTCCTCCGTGCAAGCATGTTTTTTTTTGGGTACTCCGGTTTCCTCCCACAGACCAGAAACATGCATGTTAGGCCGTTTTTTTACTTTAAATTGTCCATAGTTGTGAGAGAGCGTGAATGGTTGCTTGTCTCATTTGTCTCTATGTGTAACTGTGATGGACTGGAGGCCTGTCCAGCGTGTCCCTCACCTCTCGCACAGTGACTGCTGGATATGGGCACCAGTGACCCCCATGACCCGACAAGGAAGAAGCAGGTAATGGTCATGGATGGATGGATGGAATTTGTGCTACTTTATACAAAAGTGTACTACTACTCTACAGGTCTTTCTTGAAAATGAGTCCTCATGCCTCATTGAGACTAACCTGTATAAATAAAGGTTGAATGAAATGATGTGCTACTTTTAACAAAAAAAAAAGTTAAATCATGTCATCCAATCCAGTTTCTTTAAGTGAGAAATGTTTCGTCCACCCATTCAGAGGACTACTTCAGTCTACAGCCTGCCAACCAGATCTGTTCCATAGGTAGCCTTCACTGTTGTGTTTCAAGCCAACCTCCTGTTGGAATCTCAAAAGTAGGCTTGTAAAACACACCCATCCAAAACAATCAATCAGCTGTACAACAATCAAATGTTTTAAGCCAGATGGCCAACTTGTTACTCACAGAAACAGCCTGAGGACCACCAAGGCCCAAGTGGTTCAAAAAAAGGTTTGCAAGCTCAATCATCCAGGTGGATAACAACAAAAAGGTTAACCTTTTTTGTTGCTATCTACCTGGATGATTAAGTTTGCAACCCTTTTTTTGTGTGTGTGCTATTTTTAGCTTTCAGCTACTGGTTTTTAAAGTTAGCATATTTTTAACCTATGGTTTTGAAAAGTTTACCTTTTAGCAATTATTTTGCCAGTTTGGGGTTTTGGCTTCTGTCATTAGCTTACTATAGATAGGATACTTTTAACTTTAAATTACAGCTTGGGCAATTTTTTTAATCCTGTGGATTTTCTCATTTTAGTCTTAAACTACCGGTACATTTTTTTTAAAGTTAGCATTTAACAATGAAATAGTTAATTTTAGCATTAAGTTACAACTTTGCGATTTTTAAATTACATGAACTTTTTCCTACGAGTTTTCTAATTTTAGTTTCTGTTCTGCTTGTTTAAACTTTGACATTTAATTTCAGCTTCGTCAACAGTTTTCCACCATCATTCACAACTCATTTTTTGCAGAAAATGCTAATAATTTTACATTAGCTGATCTGTTACTTTCAAGTAAGATGCATTCAAAGTGAGTCATAGGTGATCATATCAGAATCAGAATATCTTTATTGTCACTATACTAGGTATAACGAAATAAAGATGTCCTACTTTGCGGTGCTACAAACAAAACAAAATTAATGAAACTAAATAAAAATGATAAAAGACATAATAAAAGAAAGCAGTTACACCCAACGGACCTTATGTTAGTAAACACAACTTGATTTCAGTTAAAATACTAGATTGCACAACAGCTCCGGAGCAAAAAGTTCACATTGCCCTTGTATCAATAAATGGTAAAAAAAAGAGAGTGAATATTAAAATTTTACACAATCTTGTGTTCTATTTAAAATGGGTATAAAAACAGAGTTCATAAAGGTTATTTAGTGCCTGAACTGCCGTCGGGTAAAGGCTATTTCTGAGCCAGTTGGTCCTTGGTTTAATAGGTCTGTATCGTCTGCCTGATGGTAATAGCTCAAAGAGATGGTGACCAGGGTGGGAATCGTCCATAACAATTTTGTAAGCTCTCTGAAGACAATGAGAGCTGTGCAGATCCTCCAGGGTGGGTAGAAAGCACCCAACGATTGTTTTTGCTGACCTCACAATCCTCTGTGGTTCTTTTTTGTGTGCTGCAGTATAGCTAGAGAACCACATACAATACAGAGTCTGTGAGTGAGGATGCTCACTGTGGTAGAACGGTAGAAGGACACCAGCAGCCTCTGATTAATGTTGTTTTTCCTGAGAATCCCCAGGAAATAGAGTCTCTGCTGTGCCTTTTATTTATTTATTTTTTTAGTTCCTTGATGTTCTCACCCCAGGTTAGGTCCTCCTCGATGTGAATACCCAATAAGTGAAAGACTGTTACCCTTTCCACACAGTCCCCATTGATAGTTATGGGTTGAATGTCCTTTCTCACTTTTCTAAAATCACTGACTATCTCTTTTGTCTTTGATGTATTCAGACATAGATTGTTGTCTTTTCACCACTTTGACAGATGTTCCACCTCATCCCGGTAGGCTGTCTCGTCGTCTCCGGAGATGAGTCCCAGAATGGTAGAATCATCTGCAAATTTTATTATGGTGTTACTGGTGTGAGCAGTGGTGCAGTCATGGGTGTACAGGGTGTAGAGCAGGGGACTCAGCACACAGCCCTGAGGAGAGCCCGTGTTGAGGATAATGGGTGTAGAGGTATGAGATCCTACTCTAACCTTTTCTCTGCGTCCCGTGAGGAAGTCTTTGATCCATAGACAGGTGTGATAAGGCAGACCCAGGTCCAATAGTTTGCACACCATTCTGTGGGGGATGATGGTGTGAAAGGCAGAACTATAATACACAAAAAGGAGCCGGGCATAGGTTCCCTGTTGCTCCAGGTGGTTTAAGGTTGTGTGAAGGGCAGTAAGCACTGTGTCCTCTGTAGACCTGCCAGTCCTGTATGCAAACTGATATGGGTCAAAGTTGTATGGAAGAAGTGAAAGGATGCGATTGCTAACCAGCACTTCATTACCACCAGAATTAGGGCAACTGGACGGTAGTCGTTTAGGCTGGTGATCTATGATTTCTTTGGTAGCAGGACTATGGTTGTGGATTTTAGACAGGCTGGAATGAACCTGTGAAAGTGACATGTTAAAAGATCTCAGTGAAAATCCCAGCAAGTTGATCAGCGCAGTCTTTCAACACCAACCCGGTGACACCATCAGGGCCTGCAGCCTTTTTTGGGTTGATAAACTTTAGCGTGCGCCTTACCACACCTCCGTCCACAGTCAGAGTAAAACCGATGTTACTGCTGACCACTGGGTGCTGTAAGATGTTTTTCTGTGGCTCCTCGAAGCGTGCAAAGAAAACGTTTAGCTCCTCTGCCACTGTAGCTTCACCCTCTGTTGTCCCGCAGCTGTTCTTGAAGTTTGTGAGGTGCTGTACTGCCTGCCAGACTTGCCTTTTGTTGTTACTTGCTAGATGGTCGTTAATCATTTTTTTAATAAACAGCCTTTGCCTTCCTGATGCCCCGTTGCAGGTTGGAACGTGTGGAACCATAGAGGGCCCTGTCGCCATACTTGAAAGTGATGTTCCTTTCTTTAAGCAGCAGTTGGACCTCTTTGGTCATCCAGGGTGTCAAGATCGGTGTCCTGTGGGTGGGTGGAACCCAGTGGTGCAGGCAGGCAGACAGGACTCAGAGACTCCATAAAGTAATATAAATAAAACACTTTAATAA
>JARVLU010001073.1:28780196-28791750 GCA_031762415.1 Simpsonichthys santanae | reverse complement strand
GCTGAAATGAGTTTTCTCCGCAGGGTGGCTGGACTCTCCCTTAGAGATAGGGTGAGAAGCTCAGTCATCCGGGAGGGCCTCAGAGTAGAGCCGCTGCTTCTCCACATCGAGAGGAGCCAGTTGAGGTGGCTCAGGTATTTGGTTGATGCCTCCTGGACGCCTCCCTGAGGTGTTTCAGACACGTCCCACCCAGTGGAGACCCAGAGGAAGACACGTTGGAGGGACTATGTTTCTCAGCTGGACTGGGAACGCCTTGGGATTCCCCATGACCTGACCCCGGATAAGCAGAAGAAAATGGATGGATGAAATGAATGAGTGATTAACAGGCTTCTGCAGAACTTGAAGACATGCTGAAGAGCAGGGAAACATTAAAACATGCACGACTGTGTCCGTTAAGGAACACCAGTCTAGTTATTGGTTACACCAGGTTATAACAGGTTAGGTAATAAGTTATAGAACAGGTCAGAGCTGTTTTCTTGTCAGGGCTCAGCTGCAGGCACTGAGGGTTTCCAGTGTGGTTGGCTCTGGATAGTGGCTTGACTTTTTCCAGATAACGCCGTTCTGTTACTGGGTGGAGACTTTCAAAAGGCACTATTACAGTTTGCAACAGAGTGTGAAGCTGTGAAGAAGACTCTCTTTACAGATTACAACCCCTGAGCCCAAAGTACAGAATTTGTGAAGAGTTGTTACAACGCTGGATTGACTGGATGATTTTTTTTTTCTCTTGGTAAATCATCATCTGTCATTAGAACAATTGACAACTTCAACAGAAACGCACTGAACATATCCGGGTAATGATATTTTTTTTTTTAATGCAGCCAACTCATAAGTAAAATCCCTTTAATTTATGCATAATTATTTTTAGTCCCTGTCATTTTTTTGAGCCTTTTATTCTATTTGAACAATACGGGGTGTGCACCAACTAAAAGATGTTTTCCTTGTTTACTGTAGCTGAGAGGAAAACACGGAGCCTGCAGAACTTTGAGGATAATTTGTCTTGTCAGAAAAATTTAACAAGAGCAGGACGCGACTGTGAAAAACGGCAGAATAACACAGAGCCTACAGCTCTCCTTCTTTCCGCCTCGGCGCTGCGGATTTGAATTTGCTGCCAGGTTTAATTCCACACCCGACTTCCTTTTGATTGACAGGTTTGCCTAAACGCAGATTTTGTTCCTGCATCCTCCTGACTCCTTTGAATGTTGACTCGTCACCTGGATTGACAACGTAACTCAGCTGGTGAGGCAGAATTATCGGAGCTGAGGTAAGAAGAAGAAATTTGTGCAGGGGGGTGGAAAAGGTAGCAATTTGTTTTATTTTGACAAAATAAAACCCACAGGCATTACATCATAAAGCCCAGAAAACAGCCCATATAGTAGCACAGCAGTTTTTAAATGGTCTCACTGGTGCACACAGGGGTCACGTAGACAAGAAGCTTTACAAGGAGCAAAATGTCACCCTGCAAACGAGGAGGGAAGATGCTAGCACTACTAATAATGCTGCTTTGTGTTACAGCATTAACACCATTACAATCATTAAAGTTACAAAATGACTCCAGCTTGGATACATTTGCGCGGATGTTGAAGCAAATGGAACCAGTGGGGCTATTTCAATCAGAAGTGGATCACCGCACGAGGCCGTTATTACTGTTATAGTTCATTAATCCCCAATTAAGTGTTTTAATTTCCCACACGAGGTGTTAAAACGTATCCATTAACGACAACAAGTGTTGCCGATCAGATAGGCTCCTGATGAACTTCTTCGTCACATCTCCTGCTACCTGGTCTCAACAGACAGGCCCGTCATTAGCGAGGCAGCGAGAGAACAGGACAGCTTCTGGCTCTGTGAGGCTGTTAGAATCCATTTGAAGATGAAAGGCTAAAAATGCCTTCTACAGATGCCTCTTTGTGATTACATCCTGTGATCGACCCCGTCTGCCCGTTTGAACATTGTGTGTTGCTTTATAACAACAGCTTTGAAGATCAAGCCTGTTACCACGGGTATAACAGGGCTCCCTCATCTCTGGTACAACACTGGCTTTCCTATTGCCACGGCCAGTTTATTAAGTGCTTTTGGTCTTCTTTTATTCTGGTTTTGAGTTCCACTTCACAACATGAGGCTATTAATTCACAAACCCATAAGGTTAGCAACATTTTACTTGTCATGTTTTATCGTTTTAAACATTGACTCCAAACCCTAAACAGTTTAAGCTTACCGTATTTTTTGAACTATAAGGTGCACCGGATTATAAGGTACGGTGGCCCTAAGGTGTAAATGAACATTTGAAAAAAACGGAAAAACATTTGGAAAAAAAAAATAATCACAACATTTGAAAAAACAAAATTACATTTAACAAAATTGAATTACATTAGAAAAAAACTGAATTACATTTAAAAAAAAATGGAATCACATTAAGCCAAAGCGGAAGTGGCGGGAATCACATAAGAAAAAACAGAATCACATTTGAAAAAAAAGAAAACGGAATCGCATTAAAAAAAATGGAAATCATTAAAAAAACGGAATCACATTAGCAAAACAGAATCACATTTGAAAAAAACAGAATCACATTTAAAAAACGGAATCACATTAGAAAAACGGAATCACATTAGAAAAACAGACTCACATTAAAAAACGGAAATCATTAAAAAAGACGGAATCACATTAGCAAAACAGAATATTTGAAAAAAAAAAAAAACAGAATCACATTAAAAAAACTGAATCACATGAGGAAAACAGAATCACATTTAAAAAACGGAATCACATGAAAAAAACAATCAAATTAGTAAGAACGGAATCACATTAGAAAAACGGAATCACATTAGAAAAATGGAATCACATTAGAAAAAACGGAATCGCATTTGAAAGAAAACGGAATCACATAAAAAAAACGGAATCACATTAAAAACTGAATCACATTAGAAAAACAGAATCACATTAGAAAAAACGGAATCACATTTGAACAAAACGGAATCACATTAGAAAAACAGAATCACATTAGAAAAACGGAATCACATTAGTAAAAACGGAATCACATTTGAAATACGTGAATGGGCGGGCCCGGCCCACCCTCTCGGTCTGAGGTCAGTAAGCACAACCAGAAATAATACATAAAACGCTC
This sequence comes from Simpsonichthys santanae, assembly GCA_031762415.1. Lineage (NCBI taxonomy): Eukaryota > Metazoa > Chordata > Actinopteri > Cyprinodontiformes > Rivulidae > Simpsonichthys > Simpsonichthys santanae. The sequence goes on along the minus strand of JARVLU010001073.1, from coordinate 28,788,635 downwards.
TGGATTATAAGGTTCACTGTCAACTTTTAAGAAAAAAAAATTAAAGGATTTTAAGTGCACCTTATAGTCCAAAAAATACGGTAGGTTTGTCTCATGAAGCTCACCTTGTAGCTCGGAGAAATTAATCCTCCCAATGATGATTTGATGGATTATTTGGCATATTATTTCTGCACTATATCATAATATCAGATAGACTGCACTATCCTAGCTGTCTAAAAGCCTTGCAGTTTTTAATTACATTTTACACACAGTAATCCAATTTATTCAGAAATAGAATTTGACCATTTTAAATATGTCTTATGAAACTAGACTGAAAGCATGACGACCATAATTGGAAATAATTTGCTTGTTTCTCTGGAAACATTTGGATTTTATTTTTTATGTTTGTTCTAGAAGGCTAAAAGGAAAAGGACAATGCTGCGTGGACATGGTGTCACTAAAGTGGCTTCATTTTGGGCTCTGGTCTCACATATATCAAGTATCATTCCATAAGATGCTAAAACTTTTGAACTTCCAAAAAATACATTATAATGATCCAAAACATTCATAACCGTCTTCAACTGGAGCTGCTGCTTCTCCTTGAAATGCAACAACACATTTATCATCTAATAAAACTGAATACTAGATAAGAATGTTAAAAAGTTGCTCCGGTTAGAGAATTTAATCCATGTCGTCCTTCTCAATGTCTTAACTGTGCACCGTCCAAACACAACCTGAGGTTCATCTTGGCACGTTAACGAGTGCAAGTTTATTTTTAAAGTACTGTACTGTACATGGAAGAGGGGTGTGGCCTGTTTGTGTTTAAAACAGCTAAAGTATTTCATTGTCGATTCTGACACGTCGCTTTTAGCCTTTTTGTTTGCATGTGGCTAGAATCACTTTGAGCTGACATTAGTATGACGGGCAGTAAAAGTTCCTGCAACATTTGCTGGACAGATTCCGAAGGAGTTTGTCAGATGAAGAACACAACACAGTTTTAAAGTGAGGAACATCAGAGGAAAAAGAAAAGAAAAAGAAACAAGCTTTGGATGATGGATGGATGATGGATGGATGGATAGATGGATGGATGATGGATGGATGATGGATAGATGGATAGATGGATAGATGGATGGATGATGGATGGATGGATGATGGATGGATAGATGGATGGATGATGGATGTAAAGTATATACATGAAACATGTACTTGAGAACTGTAACAAAGTACTTGTAGTTTGTTACATCTCATCACTGTAAACTAACAACATAAATTACCTGAAGAGGCAGAGCAGGCGCTAAAAGGTGCAAAAAAGAAGAAGCTAAAAGATAAAAATGTTAGCTAATATCTAAAATGGCAAAATGCTTGCTCAAAGTAGCAAAATGCTAAGTTAAAGTAATGCTAACTTAAAGCTAAAAGTATTTAAAATGCTAGGTAAAACCAGATAAAAACTACAAAAGTTAGAACTGTAGCCAAAATACAAAAGTAACACAAACCCAGTGTTTGTCTATGGAGACAAGCTTTGTCAATAAATATAAATATTTTGAAAAAGTATGAATATGAATATGTGAAAATATGAAAATTTAAAAAAAGTAAAAGCCAGAGCGCCCATCAACCTGACTGAAATAAACATTTTGATATATGAACAGCTGAAATAGCTGCGTCAACACTCACACGACTACAAATTAATGCTTGCTTAAAAAGACGAAAACATAATTATGCTCTAAATGCATGTAATCATTCTCATAAAAAAATTATTTTCCGAAACTGAAATGTTCTATTATCCTCTTGCCGCCTTGTTGGATTCTGTTCATGCTGACTGAGTTAAAATGGCATTAAAAGAATATTTGAGCTTTAGCGTCTCTAATTAGACGGGTTCTCTCCGAGGTGAAGGAAGTGCTCGTGAAATTCTAAAAGGATTTATTAAATTACCGGGAAATGAAATTAGGTTGGAAAATTAATCCTTGCTGTAAATTAGACCAGTGAATGAGAAAATTGACTTTTAAACATAAACCCAGACACGTTGAGGGTTTGTGAGTTCAAATCATGAGCTTTTAATTAAAGCAACCTGAGCCTTATTTACTTTTAAGTGGCGTGAAGCCTGAACTAAAAGAACTACAGGAGCGAGCTGCTTCATTTCTTCCCCTATTTCATAATCGTTGCATTAGCTTTGTTTTATGACATTTCAGAAGTGAAAACATCCAAATGATTATGCTTATTGGTGAATATCAGGCTCAGATAAATTACACATTTGATCTGCTAGTTGATCTGCATGGACAAAGCTAGATGTATTTGTTGATTAATTGATTCATGAAAAGAGAGACGTGGGTAAAGATAATGCATGGATGGATGGCTGGCTGGCTGGCTGGATGAATGGATTGATGGATGGATGGATAGTTGGCTGGCTGGCTGGCTGACTGGATGGATGATGGATGGATGGATGGATGGATTATGGCTGGATATATGGATGAACAGATGGATGATGGATGGATGGATGAATGGATGGATGGATGGATGGATGGATGGATGGATGGATGACTGGTTGGCTGGATGGATGGATGGCTATCTGGATGGATAGATGTATGTATGTATGCATGTATGGATGTATGGATGGATGGATGGATGGATGGATGGATGGATGGATGGATGGATGGATGGATGGATGAAAGGATGGATAGATAGATGGATGGATGATGGATGGCTGGCGAGCTTGCTGGCTGGTTGGCTGACAGGATGGATGGATGGATGGATGGATGGATGATGGATGGATGGATGGATGGATGATGGATGGATGATGGATGGATGGATGGATGATGGATAGATGGATGGATGATGGATGGATGGATGATGGATGGATGATGGATGGATGATGGATGGAGATAAGGCCAATAGGACAGCAAAAAGAAACATAGGGAACTAACAGGATGACATACTGATGAGTGAACCAGCTGACTGGATAAGAATCAGAAGAACATTTAGGCTGAAGGGGATGATTACTGATGGTAACAGCTGAGACTAATGGAGATGAGGGACAGGTGTGGATGGATAACAGAGGGCAAGAATGACGGGGGAAATGTTTGATGAAACAGGGAGACAATGAGAAACTAAATAATCTAGGAAACAAAGAAACATGGAAACACACTGATACTGTAACAGCTCAAAAACAAAAAGAATTCAACAAAACATCAAACAACAACCAAAGATCTTGATTGTGTTCAATGATTTTTGATTGCAACGGTTTGAAAGACAAGAAAAATGTTAAAAAGTAGAGATGAAATGCTCGAGACTGACTGAGTTCAAATCAAACACCCTCAGATCATGCTTCTTCAAATATTACGACAATAACAGGACTTTACGGTGGACAACGTGGGCTGCACCTTCACACAGTCCAGAGCTGAACAGTAACTTGACCCAGTTTTTAGGTGGAGGTCTTAATGACATGCTACATGATGATGATTGCTCTTCAGTCAGTATTGTTTCAGCAGACGCTAGAAACACTTTCTGGACAGTAAACTGAAATCCGTCAGTGGCAGACAAAAAGCAGAATGGACAATCATGGAGAAGCTGCTGAGAACACGGCCAAGACAAATGTTTGGAGGGCGTTGGTGAGATTTCAGGTGCTGCAGATAATCATTGAAAATTAGGCCTGTTATTTTTTTAAGGCATGAATATCTTTGAAGTACACTGTCAAATTATCTTAAGATGATGTGTGGGAACAATCTTTGACTCATCATCATTTAAATCATCCACAACAATCCTTTTGGATGGATCGGAAACTGGTTGATTACCATGATGTCAATGAGCATGCTACGACTGAACACGTCTGTTTTATATCCAAATGAAATCACTTGCATTTCTTATCATCTGTGTGTGGAGCGTGAAGTCTTGTGGTCTGTGACCTTGTGTTGCGTCTAATGAAGGTCACTAAGTCATTTTAGTTAGTTTCTACATGCTTTAAGGCCAGGGTGTCCAATCCTGGTTCTCGAGGGACACTGTCCTGCATGCATCTGTTCAGGGATGTCCAAACCTTTTAATATGTGGGACAACAAGCTGTCATGACTAAAAGACTTGTGGGATTGGATCAAAGTTCTGCAAAAGCATACAAATGAATGATATATTCTTAGTTAGAAAATTAGAAAGAGTTATTCATTTTGTTCTGTTACTGGAAGATTATTATTGTTTGAACTGATTGTTTGAAAAAAGGGGCAGATATAATAAGATTTTTTATCTTCTTTCTGCTACCTTTCATTTTTTACATTTTGTATGTTATCATTTATGGGATTGCTTGGTATTGTGTTTTATTAAAAAATGAACAAATAAAATGAACATAAACATACTAAATAAGATACATGGGTTTGAAGGGACACTTGTACATTTGATCAATTTATAGATTTTACAACCATTATAGTTACCATTAGTGACCATTTACTTTTTACATTTGTTAAAAAATGTCCAAATACCCTCTATCGATAAAAATAAAAATAAAAAAATCATCTGTAATTATTTTCTTTGAAAACGCTATATTTGGTCAAGTTTTAAGAATGATTATTCAAAAGTCTTTTTTTTTTTTTTTGGTCTGCAATGGTTTGTGGTGCTTTGCACCGTGATAAACAAAAGCCAAATATTTGTTTTGTTTTTAATGTTGCTCATTTTGAGAAGATTATTTTCATCAGTTTTGCTGTTAAGCCTAATATTTAAATAAAAAAAGAAGTATCACTTTTAAATTTGCAGGTCTATATCTGCATGAACTGATTAAATTGAAACAGTTATGGGCCACATAAAAATCACTCAAGTGCCGCAAACAGCCCTCGGACCATACATTGAATACCCCAGTTTTAGATGTTTCTGTGCTCCATCACACATGATTTAAAGCAAAGGGTGACTTCTTCAGAACACAAAGAGGTAATTTAACTATTGAATCAGGTGTGTTGAAGAGATAAACATCTAAAACATGCAGGATGGTGGTCCTCACGGACCAGGGTTGAGGACCACTGCCCTATATTGTTCATGAAACATCAAAAGTGGGATATTAAGATGATCTGTAGAAAATGATTTTAAGTTAAAATAATTGCTAATTTTGTGATAATATTAACTATAGATTCAATTGTTAGACTGAAATGGATCAACATGCTCTTTGTTGATGGAGAAGTGCAGGGGTCACCAACCTTTTTGAGACAGAGCTACTTCAGTGGGACGGAGTGACGTGAAGGGCTTGTGTGATACAAACATCAATTTCCATGACTCACCTTTAATAAAATTATTATTACTAATACATTTTCATATATGTGACTGCCTGTTTACATCTTAATGTTAAGGACTCTTCACAAAAACAATCAATAATGATTTATCATGACAGATATGATCAATTATTATTGATAATTAGTGATTAGAACTCAAGTTCTCAGTTTGAATTCCTTTTGGGCTCTTCTGTTCCACTCTAAACTGCCCCTAGATGTGACTGCGTGTGTGGACGGTTGTCTCTTTGTCTGTTGCTGTGATGGACTGGAGTCCAGGGTGTCCCACAGGCAGCTGAGACAGGCTGCAGCCCCACATTGATCCTGATCAGGAACAAGGAGGCCATAATGAGTCACTGTGGCAACAAACACTGATATTTAAACAGAAAACATTATTGATCTTATTGTAATCTCAGTCATTAACAACATTTAAAATTTGGTGTATTTTAAAACACTATTTTTCTATTTTCAAACAACTCATGTCACATTAGCACTGATCTTCAGATCTGCAGAATTTTAAACTAATCATCACATTTTTTACTCTTTTAAACAATTTACTTCTCACGTTCTTCATCAGTGCTTCAAGACGTCCCGCATCTGAACATGCCTCGTGGAGAAAGACAGAGCCAACAGTCAGAGCTGCCTTGAACTCCGACATGTTTCTGCTCATCGTGCTGCCAGGTGAGCAGTTAGCATTGAAGCTACACTGTTATGTGTCGCTCCACACTGTGGCATTTTGCTGTCACCCCACAAGTGAGACACATGCACTTGTTTTCCACAAGTGTTAAAAAACACTCTTCTTCTCAATCACTCTGAAAATATGATGATGTCTTGCATTTTTCTCCCATTTCCCCTCTACTCTGGGAGGTAAGCAGCAGCTGCGTCACTCAGAGATCGTGATACATCTGCTGGTGTTTCTGAACTTTGACCCCAGACAAGGTCACTAATATGTACACAAAGAATTACTTTTAAAAACTTTCATCATTTTCATTTAAAATCTACATCCATGCTAATGTTACTTAAATTTAAAAACATCTAAGTAATGATGGTTTTTAGCCAGTGCTCTTTGTTGACAAGTGATTTTTGGAAACATGTCCCGCAGGCGACTCATGTGGTCCCTACGGGCGACCAGGTGCCCACGGGCACCATGTTGGTGACCCCTGTAGCGAGACTGCAGTTTGTGCTTTGTGGATTGGAAGCTGGAAGCTTTGGGAACCTCTGCTTGAAGGCTGTTTTTGGTCGACCAACATAATGCATTGTTTTTTTCTGTAATGTTACTTTCAACAACAAAAACATCAGAATCAAAACATTTTTTTTTAGCATTTTCAGATCACAAAATACTTTATCTTGATGACATTCAAAAGTTTTACTTTTTATATTAGACTGGTACTTCTGTTGTTCTGAATACAGATCAATAAGTCCTAATGTAGCACAGTGGCACAACTGGTAGAGCTGCTGCCTCTCAGCGAGCAGGTTGCCCTGGTTCAAATCCCAGTCCGGGGACCTTTCTGGATGGAGTTTGCATGTTCTCTCCGTGCATGTGTGGATTTTCACTGGTTACTCCGGTTTCCTCCCACAGACCAAAAACATGTTAGGGTGATTGGTAACTGTAAATTGTCCCTAGGTGTGAGTGAGAGAGTGAATGTCAGTGTCAATTTATTTATATAGCACATCAAAACAACAAAAGATGATCAAAGTACTTTACAGTTAAGACAGATTAAAAAAAGAGTAAAAATGCATCTAGTGCCACTCAAAAACATAAGAAAGTTAACAGTAAATGCAACACGACAACAATAAAATCAGCTCAAAACTTGTTCTCAGACTCTGCGTGGACCAAAAGCCAATGAATACAGATGAGTCTTCATCAAAGATTTAAAAGTCTCAACAGTCTGAGCGGATTCTCGGGTAAACTGTTCCACAGTTTTGGAGCAGCAACCTCAAAAGCTCCATCACCTCTGGATTTCAGTTTGGATCTGTGGACATCTAAGAGGAACTGGTTGGTGGACCGGAGTGTAGATGTTAATAAGATCACATAAATAAGAAGGGGTCAGACCTTGTAAGACTTTAAAAACTACAAATGTAGCGAAAAAATATCTTAAAATCAAGCCGGAAGTGGACAGGAAGCCATGGAGAGAAGCCAGGACAGGAGTTATGTGCTCATAATTTTTAGTTGCTGTTAAAAGACGAGCTGCTGCGTTCTGGACAGATTGTAAATGATGCAAAGATGATTTGTCTAAACCAACATACAATGAATTACAATAGTCCAAATGAGAGGTAATAAAAGCCTGAATCACCTTTTCAAGATCTCAGAAAGGGAGACAAGACTTCACCTTGGCAATGAGTCTTAGCTGGAAGAAACTGGATTTCACAACTGCATTTATCTGTTTGTCTAATTTTTTCATTCAACCTTTATTTAGGCAGGTTAATCTCATTGAGCCTCAAGGACTCATTTACAAGAGAGACCTGGCTACAAACTAAGGATGATGACAACAACAGCAATACAGCAAAAGTTTTCCCTTGAACAATTTACATTTAAAAGCACTATCAAAAATATTTCCCAGATTCCTGATATTGGAGTGGCTGTATGAAGCCAAGGGGCCAAGAACGTTAAGCGTATTGGTACTGTGGGGAGTTTTTCATAATACAGATCCGATCAGATCAGCTGTGATCCAGCAGTCATATACGTATTCACATGTATGTAAATGTATTATACTAGAATTAAAGGCGAGCCATGCAAATTTGTTTGTATCAAGCAAGAAGCCCTTCGTGTCATTCGATCCCACTGAAGTAGCTCTCAGTCTAAAAAAGGTTGGTGACCCCTGATATAAAGTATAATACACCTGGACCACAGAAACTATAGATGGACCATATAAACTACAGATGGGCCATATAAACTACAGATGGGCCATATAAACTACAGATGGGCCATATAAACTACAGATGGGCCATATAAACTACCGATGGACCATATAAACTACAGATGGACCATATAAACTACAGATGGACCATATAAACGATAGATGGGTCATATAAACTACAGATGGGCCATATAAACTATAGATGGACCATATAAACTACCGATGGACCATATAAACGATAGATGGGTCATATAAACTATAGATGGACCATATAAACTACAGATGGGCCATATGAACTACAGATGGACCATATAAACTATAGATGGGCCATATAAACTACAGATGGGCCATATAAACTATAGATGGACCAT
>JARVLU010001073.1:28732172-28747290 GCA_031762415.1 Simpsonichthys santanae | reverse complement strand
CCCCCCAATGAGTACCCGCCTTTGAGTCTCCCCACCCGCACTTCTGCGTAATGTCGCCATCATTATGTGCTTGTGTGTGTGAGATATTTTCATCAACACATTTTTGATCTATGGTACATGCAGAGATCAAAAATGCGTTAGGAATTTTTTTTGTCTCCAAACCCCATGTGTCATTTTTCACCACTTATTGTCTGTCAACAGATCTCACTTGTAAATGAGTCTTTGAGGCTCAGTGTGATTTATCTGTTTAAATAAAAGTTGAATGAATTTCTTAAATCCTAAGATGTTTTCTTCTACTTCTTGTATTTATAGGACATGCTTGTCATAGTAACTTCAAGTCCCAGGACAAAGAGAAGGCAGGGACATTTGGTCCAGTATTTTAATACATATCCATGGTCAGCAGTCCATCACAGGGTCAACCAAGTTTAGACAACCATCTTGGTTTGTCTGTGGGTAGAAACTGGAGTACCTGGAGAAAACCCACTCATGAGCAGGGAGGACATGCAAACGCCACATACAACCGCCTCAACTACAAGTCAAACTTGTGCTTTTCTAGCTGTGAGGCAACAGTGCTAACCAATGCTGTTCTTCCATTGTACAGACTCACCACTGGATGCTTCGACTCTACTCAGGTCTACATGGTCTCTGTGGTTTTCCAGAGAACTTGAGTGCTGCCTCAGTGTTTGTGAGATAGTATATAGTCTGAAACTTCTATTCAAAGACAACACAGCAATGGATGCATAAATTAAATTAAGTCGCAAAACATCCCCCATCTTCTGCCACTGTTTCCAAAAATGTCATGGCTGAGGTGAGGTCATCTTCCTTCTGCCAGCTGGAGCCCATAAATCGAGTCCATTTGGTCTGAATTTTGTCATCAACCAAAATACCCAGAAACATCTGCATGTTCTCATAGAACCATGGTGTTGGTTTAACAAAAATGAATGCTGTGATTGTGAGCTTTTAAAAACAATTGGTTTGATTCTTGTGAAGGAGATGCTCTTATGATTAATGTCTCTTTGGCCAATCAATGGTCTGCAACTAGGCTCGCATGCAACCTTGGCCAGGGAGGTCCTAAGAACCGAGCTGGAAGTGGATGGGATCCCCCAACAAAAAGACTGCAGAGTATTAAGAAAGGCCATACCTCTCTACTCTGCAACACGAAATTACTAACGGGGCCTGAGTGCAGCTTCACTTTAAAAATTAAACGTTTAGCCTTTGGAGGTAGAAACCTGTGCAATGAGCATGTGATCGTTAGGTGTAGTAACAGAAACAGGAAGTATGATGTGGAATATTGAAACCTGTACCCCTGCCAGCTGTGGTCCTGTCTGTCTCAGTTTAATCGTGTAAGTTGCATCGTCACTCAGTGGGTGGTGTTTCTGTTTAGTTCTGCTTGTTGGAATGACAAAGTTCCCACATCAACTGTGTGACCACAGAGGGGCTTTATGAATGGAAGGGGGTGGAGTGTGGGGGTTCATCCCAGTCTGGGTCTGGTTTTTGAAAATCTGCTCAACTTTTCAGTTCATTCAGAGATTTAGTTTCATTCAGTATCTGCAGAAATGCACAACCTTCATTACAAAATAAACTGCATTGGATTCTGGTAACATGGAACGTATGGCCAGATTAACCTTTTTAAACAATCTTGAGCAAGGCTTTCTAAAAGTCTTTCAAAGTTTTTATTTGAAGATCGATTGCTTTTCTTATTCATTTTTATCCAGTCCTTTTGTCTTTTCCATGCATTTTGCTTATTAGGCCACAAAACACCAACTTATGATTAGGGTAAGCATAAGAAATACCCCAAGAGAAGAACTAATGTTGTCTTTTTACATAACAGACAAAACATAGTTCCCATGAGAAGCATGTATTAAAGGCTGCCATGGTGTTGTTGATAAGTTGTCTGTTCTCTCTGAAAATGGTGTCATCCTTGACAACGTCCTAAAGATAATAAAGTTCAACAAGTTCAACAGGCCTGAAAAAGAATCTCAGAACAAACAAGGTGGTTCCCAACAAACAAGTTTGTTTTAGAACATTTTCAGATTCTCTTTATCTTTTAAAATGTTGCTTTTGCTCTTCAGTTGTTTCCTGTAATGTTTTTCATACCATCTCCAAACAGGCAGTTTTTATTGTGAATTTTGACGAGTCAAGAGTAACAAGCGACAACAGTCACATTCTACACTGTGAATATTATGTGGTGCTTCACTGTTTCATTCCTCCGTCTCATCATTTCACACTCATGTTCTCACCGCAGCCTGTCTGTTTACTCGTTGACTAAACTCCAACTCTTGTCTGACCCTAAAATAAATGTTGTTTGCTATAAATTTTTATCTTCAACTCGTTTTGCAATTTCTCTTTTATCTCTTAACCCTTAGTGACTCTTAATCACCAAAGTGTGAATGGATGAATTGATTATAGACATAAAGATGTTTTCTGCAGCCCACGTGGGTACAAAGAGGTTTCAGAAGGTTTCTTTAGTCTCACAAAAGTCTGAGTAAGGAGCGTCCAAAACTGTAAAAGTCCAAAATGATGAAAAAGGCTTGAGGTCTACTGAAGTCATACGTTTACCGTTTTAAACACTGAGCCCCCATCTTTACATACATCCATAAACCAAACTGCCTGCCATGTGTTTCTTTGTACCCCACCTAGCAGACCCCCCCAATGTTGATGATTTAATCTGCTGGGTATTATTATTAATACCTTCTGTGGTTGGAGGGCAGGATGATGTTTGTCAAATCCGGTCCCCTAGACTCATTTACACCAATCCTTGATATCTAACCATCACCTTAACCTCTGACCCCCGGCTCTCACCCTAACCCTAGACCACGACACAGAAATGCACGCATGTCTACAAAATGGTGCCTGCTAAATAGAAAATGTTATCGCTATTTATGGGGTGGGGGGGGGGGGCAAAATGGCAAATGCATGACTTAACCAGCACCAATCAAAGAAACAACACAGCCACCGTCTGTCTGCTGTGACACGAGCCTGGACCTGCACTGGTGAACCTAAGACAGAAAGTTGTGTCCCCTTTAGATAAATCTGGTTTTCATTTGCTGGCCTGGAACTTTGGGCTTTAGTTCACCTACTCTTTATCATGCATGTCGCAGATTTGATGTTAGAAAGCAGCTCATTAAAGCCGACAGGGAGCATCAGTCAATCAGGCTTGTATTGCCCAAAACAACAACTGATTCTCAAATCTCTCCCGGCTGCTCCCTCCTCGGCCTCGTCGTCTGCTCAGGTATGTGACAGCCTCTCCTGCCTCCTCCAGAACTACCATGAGGCCCATTTCCACTTTTAATGCTTTTTAACTGCACCCAGGTCTTTTGCATCCTTCCCACAATACGGACACACTGACAACTTTGTGCGCACATCATAACCCGGGTGCACACTTTAGGCGTTTTTGCACATGTGAATTTTATGTTAGCGGAACAGGATGCACCTGAGAGTTCAAGTGATCTCAGCCGGATGGAGATGATCACATTAAACTGTTGCTCTGAACACTTGAGGTGAACTAAGTTACATTGTTTGTCATCTGCTGTATTTTGGATGAACCTGGTTACTTCTCCTGCTCGGAGTCAAATTGTTTTCATGACCAAAGCATGCCTGCTGAAAGTGTGAGCTGGCTCCAGAAACAAAAGTTTGATTTGTGAGACGCACTCATCTGACCTTAGCTGGTGATTTGTGAATGTTATACCTCCTGCTGGTGACAGCCGAGCCACACTAACGTAAAGATACGAGCTTTATGTTATCTCAGAGACCAGACTGTCTTGGCTCGGCATCAGATTTATGCTCAGTGAGCTGCACAGTAATGAGACACACACCTCCATGTTGGAACTGTATAAAGATGCACACACATAGTCAGACACACGGTCTGGCGAGTCTTGTTATGTTTTACGTTCCATCCCAGGCCTGCTGCAAGACATTGGACTGCCCTTGTGTGAGATCAGTCCAATCATCTCCTCCTTTTTTACAACACACATTTGACAACACATACACATTATTCATGTCATCTTTATTTCACTTATTTGCACATAAATACATTCATTCGTGCAATATATGCCAGCAGCTCCTTGGTCTGTGACGCACGTGAGGGTCTTACAGCATATGTTGGTTCTTTAAATTACCTGCCATATTTAAGGGAGACAGCGAGTCCTTTCTGCACCTCCCAACAGGAAGAGCCTGAGAGGAGTTCAGTCTGAGTGGAAAAGTCAGTGTCACGGACGTTCCAGAGAAATTTTACGACCTATAAAGGATGTTTTCATTCTGCTTTTTTAACACGTTAAAATGTGTGACTATTATCAAACAGTATAACACTCATTGCATGTTTATGACAATGTTACATGCAAATATGTTGAGATAAGAGTTTTTCTGGACTGGATTTTGACACGACAACCCAGTTTTCATTAGGGACACTTCTTACACCTAGTTGCAAACCCACACCAAGTTGGAAGTCCGTATGTTTCTTATTTTTCAAGTTATTCAACTCGTAAGGTTTACATTTTTATTCATAAATGGCGGAAGCCATCTTGGATTTTGACTTGGCAACCCAATTTTTGAAAAGAACATTTCTTACGCCAAGGTGCAGCCACTCACCAAAATGGACGTCAGTGTCTCACATGTTTGTCAAGTTGTCATGCTCACAACATGAATGGACGGACAGACTGATGGACAGATGGACAAATAAATGGATGGACAGATGGAGGGTATTTCCAAGTCTTCCTCTCTGCAACGGGGGACAAAAATAAATATTTATTCAACGACAAGGGGGGTATTTGCATGTGCAGCTCTTGTTGTGGTATGAAAGGTTTAAGTCTGTGGAAGACATGAAATATTGCTAATAAATTATAGTATAGACATCATGTTCACCAGAAAATATCTTGACAATAATCCCAACTTTTATTCCTTGATGTTGCTCTTGGTCAAGCGGCAGGTAAAATCATTTGTGCCTGGTAAGGCCCAGACAGACAAGGACCTGGCTACAAAGTAAATTATTAGCTAAAACGTGGACACAACGGACTTCCATCCTGTGACAGGTGCACAGTGGTTTTGGTCAAGCACAACACTTACACAGAAACATTGTTTCTTCACTGTGCTGGCAGCAAGTTGACGTCCTGAGTGATGTGTGGTTCGTTTGTGATGAGGGGCACCTTCAAAGTGGTCTGGCTTAAACACCAATAATCTGAAGCAGGACTGGCCCTGCTGGCCTCCGGTCAAACCTACAACAGTGATGTCATTGAAACTACGTAGAGCGAACGTGACACCTGTAGATGCAGGGGCGGGTGTTTAATGCAATAGGAGACACATGGAATATAGTTGTTAAAACCCATTGAGCATTTTCTAAGATTTACGTCACCCTGATGCAGGTTTTGGTGCCATAAAGTCTCATTCTGAGGATATGAAGAGCACAGTGGGGGTGTCCTGCAGTGTGAAGGGGGGCCTGAATAAAAAAATGCAACAGACTGATGTAATAATTTTGGCTGTGGTTCCCTTACTGGTTTGGGGCTTGCATGTCTTCAGAATTCAAACAAACCTTACATAACCAATTACCCACCTTGTATTAGGAAAACCAATGAGAGCTGATTTGTTTATTACATTAAGATGATTTTACTTGAAAATTTTCTTCTGGTCACATAAAAATATATGTTGCAGGGCCAAAGAATCACTTTCATCAGACTTGTCTTTTGGATTATCAGTAAATCTTAATAGAGTGACGTTAGCTTCAGGTGTTTTTTATGTTTAATGGTTGTTACTTTGCAGATTTTAGGCTGCTGGAATGCTGCTCAAACACCAGCAAAGTACAATGTCTGATTTATTCAAGAGTAAGCAGGGCACAGAGGATTTATTATGAAGAACTTTTATTTCTATTATTTTTTGTGTCACTATGAACACATCCATCTGACTCCATTATAAAAAAAACTGAAAGGTTTTTCATATGAGTCAAATGCACCTCTCAAAATCCATACTTTGATCTTTCAAGTCCTCTAATGCAGACATGCATACATAACACATTATCCTGTTCACTGGGACGAGTCATGGGAAGTTTCACTCAGGGGACTGCTGATAACGTCAGAGTGAGACCTCTAAAACGTCCAGCCCAAGGTTGTCCCGGGGTTGGACACAGGCTCGCACACAACAGCAAACACAGAGACAGGAACCCGTCTCTTACACGTAACGAGGCTTAAAAACCAACAGAAGGCCTGGGTGATGTCATCATGTGATAATGACATCCTCGACTTCCACAGACGCATGCCGGCCGTCGTCCGACGCACGAAGGACCTCATCAGAGGTCTCATCTCACACGGACTGGAGCCAAAACCCTGCCGAGGTTTGAGCTAATTGTTCGTTTGAGCTTTGCAAGAAACCACACACCCAAAGTAGCAGATGTAAAACCACAACGCACCCCGATGTTCAAGTGTGGAAACAATGGGACAGCAGAACAGTTCATTCTTATATGTTTAAAGTTGAGACCTTAAACATACTAAAAAATGTATTCAGTGTTTGTTCAGATGTGATGCATGTAAACAAGATTACAGAATTCATTCTGCACTACAGCTGTAAACGTGTATACATGATGTTTACATACATCAACAAAAGCTGATGGAGGTCAGCATGACTCACCGAGCACAGTATTCTCAGACAGTCTGACTTTCTGCGCTGGTATAATAAGTTTTTTATAATCAGCATCAGTGTGTGTATGTTATGTGAGCGTAGCGGGTCTTGTAAATGAGTGGCTGACGTTAATAGCTTTGCCACGTGCCAGAGGAGGCCTGCTGCACTGGTTGTGGTCTATCCAGCTAATGATCAAATAATAACATTTTATGTCTGAGGCAGTGTGTGTGTATTTATATGTGTGTATTTATGTGTGTGTATTTATGTGTGTGCATTTATCACTCTTAACTGTCTCTTGTTCTGCTTTTTCCTCTCGTCTGTTTATCAGGCACCTTCGTTTCTTTTCCTCGCTGTGTCTAAAGCTGTGATTTCTCTTGTCCCCTTCCTCCAAAATCTCTTCAAAAATCTCTTCAGTTTAATTTTTCTGTGGGTTTTTCTTCCCCTCCCTGCATCTGTTTTTGTGAGTTTAGGGGTGGTGTGAGGACCTGTTGCCAAATCACAAACACCACTTGGCTCGTGCGCTCTTCTTTTGATGACCTTATTTGCCCGGTTTACGTCTCTCCGGTTTTAACAACGCACATATCTTCAAGAAGTCGCATGCATGATTTAATGATTTTATTTTCACGTTAATCTAACTTAATAAACACCAAATGGCAAAGTACCTCTTTCAAGTGCCCAAAATGCAGCTTGAAATGTTAAATGAAGTCAAATGAGGGGGCACCCCACTGAGGCGCTGACTCGGTAGCATTAGACTAAAAGGTCAGCAAAGGAAATTATTTTCCTGTAACCGTTCTAATAAGGAGTCGCAGAAGGGAAGAAACACTCGTGAAGCAGAACATTTAAAAGCTCTTGTCTTCTTCTTCCCACGGAGATACAAACAGATGACATCACAGGGTGGTCCGCTCTGCGTTGAGCTGAGCCGAGCCGAGCCACGCTGAGTGGGTCTCTGCTGGTCTGCCAAACAGATGTTGGTAGCGACAATAATGAGGGGCTGGGAGCAAAATTTAGGAGCTTGAGCTGGAGACGTTTTGCAGCGACAACCAGGAATGATCAGACACAAACACAGAGGATGGTCTTTAAAGTTGGTCTCATAAAAACAAAGAAGGTTAGCTTTTTTATTCTAGATTTTAAAAGACCTTTATGTACACACTGATTGACTGAAAGACTTTAGTTTGGTCAGAAAAAGGCAGCAGAAAGGATCATTTTTCTCATTATGGCTGTTATTCTGCATTTGAATCATAATTTCAGGACAGTTGGCAGTAACAGCCAGTTTGTTGGTTAATTAGGTCAAGAAGCCTTGTAAGATGGGCTCACCCAGACTGAAAGAAAGTTGGAACAATCTGCTACTCACAACTGTCTGACATTTAAATGGTAAATGAACTGTACTTATATAGCGTATATCTATGTGATCAAGATAAAGTACTTTACAACACAATCTGTGTCCTCATTTACCCATTCATACAGAACTCTGCTATATCTGTAAACTAATCAGAGCTTTATCACATTTATACACTGATGGGACACACATCAGAGGCAATGAAGGGTTCAGTGTCTTGCCCAGGGACACTTCGGCATGTGACTGCTGGGGGAAGCTAACCCCCAACTCTCCTAGTGGAAGACGACTGCTCCAACCACTCAGCCACAGCTGCCCCTTAGATTAAGATTTTGTGGAAGAGAAGTGAAACAGATAAAATGAAGACAAGAGCAAAGTGTCTTGTTATTCTGAAATTTCTTAACCAAAATGATCAAAATTCTGTTTTCTAGACATATTTAAAACTCTTGTGATGAACGCTAGACACTTTCTGTAATGAATATCTGAAGGTGGAATAAAAATGTCACGTTTTCTTTTTCATAACACTTTATCAACATCACCAAACTTTATCTGTTCCTTTTGTTTATAGATGAAGTGCCAGAGAGTTCTAACCTACCTGAGGATATTTGGGACCACCATGTTTGGAGTGTCGCTCCTGGTGGGCATCTCCACTGCCTACATCATGGGCTACCAGTTCTTCACGACATCCCACAATCACCTGTCCTTCGGCCTATATGGTGCTATCTTGGTTGTACACCTCATCATCCAGAGTCTCTTCGCCCTCTTAGAACACCGAAACATGCGGCGCTCCTTAGAGACGCCCATTAAACTAAACAAGTCCCTGGCATTGTGCATTGCAGCATATCAAGAGGATTCAAACTACCTGAGAAAATGCCTGGTGTCCGTCAAGAGGCTGACATATCCAGGGATCAAAGTAATCATGGTGATTGATGGGAACTCGGACGATGACACGTACATGATGGACATTTTTAAAGAGGTCATGGGTTGGGATAAAGCAGCTACGTACGTGTGGCAGAGCAATTATCACAATAAAGGCCCCGGCGAGACAGACGAGAGCTACGTCGAAAGCCTTCAGCAAGTTTCCAAGCTCGTTTTGAACAACAAGTGTGTCTGCATCATGCAGAAGTGGGGAGGGAAGAGAGAAGTCATGTATACAGCCTTCAAAGCTCTAGGGAGGAGTGTGGACTATGTACAGGTAAGGTTGATATCCTCACACAGATTATATAAACCAGCATAAAAATAAGATTGTATAAAACGTTCAGTGATAAATGAGGTAAAGAAACTGTATGAGTCAATGAAGGCCTGCACTGACTCCAAAGGAAAGGGAGCAAAAGGAGATGTGGCTTGAGAAATGCAAAGGGGGGCTGTGCAAAGCCAAACACGGGGTCCACAAAGAGGCTTTTGTGTTGCTTTTAGACGGATGGTGGCTGGGTGCATCGTGTTGAGAAGTGAGGCATGAAAAGGAGCAGCAGTA
The DNA here is from genome assembly GCA_031762415.1 of Simpsonichthys santanae. Lineage (NCBI taxonomy): Eukaryota > Metazoa > Chordata > Actinopteri > Cyprinodontiformes > Rivulidae > Simpsonichthys > Simpsonichthys santanae. Next base: position 28,737,880 of record JARVLU010001073.1, on the reverse strand, counting down.
GCTGATGTCTGAGTGTAATAATGGATCAGTTTCAAAAGGCTGTGGGTTACATCACCTTTGTGAGAAGTACTCCATCAGATCCCCAAAAACTGTGTCAAAGGATTAAATTTGGTAAGGCTTGTAAGAGGCTTATCTTGAATAAACTCACTTTTGCAGAACTATAAACCCATACAATGCATGAAATCTGTCTGGAAGTCGTCTAAGTCATATTAGGTCTAAAATCTTTGCAATTATAGCTTCTGGAAATTATCTGTAAAATGACAATCCGGTAGCTCAAACTCTGGTAGTTGTATGGTAACCATTGCTGGGTATTTTTATTTGATACATCCATCCATCCATCTATTTTCGTTACCCATGTTCCTTTCCAGATTGGGGGAGCTGGTGCTTATCACCGGCAGTCACTGTTTGAGAGGAAGGGGACAACCTGGACAGGACTCCCATTCATCACAGGGACACAGAGACAAACAATGCCATTCATACCCTCACCCACACCTAGGAACAAATTAGAGGTACCAATCAATCTAAAATTCATGCTTTTGGTTTGTGGGAAGGAATCAGAGTACCCGGAGAGAACCTATATGTGCACATGGAGGCCAGAAGGCATTCCTGCGACCATCTCGCTGCACTGCCACGCTGCCTTCATACGGTACATGTTGTTTATAAAACTTTAAGTGATCAGATAATAAACTGCAATAATATAACAATACCAAAATAACTTTATTGTCTTTATTGCAAAAAGAAAAGTGCCTTTCAGTGTAAAACGCCTCAACACCTGCTGCTGCCAGACACTAGTTGTTTTACAAAGATATCCAAAGTCCAGACTGGTGCTCTGCCAGAAGTCATGCCAATATTCTCCAGTGTTGGGAAATGTGCACTTTCAGAATCATTTAGCTTTGTATAAAACTGATTCCTTTGTTTGGAAAGAAAATTTTGGTTTCAGGTTTGATTTTCAGAACAAAAACATCCTTTTTTAGAAGAAAAATAAGAGAAGCACTTTAAAAGTGGGTGATAACGTTGAAAATTACTTGATGTAATTGTCGTAGGGAAAGAAACACTGCCCAGGTTGTTTATTCTATGAAAGACCTTGAAAATGTTTCACTAGATCTTTAGTGATCTTCTTGCTGAAAATAACTGAAACTATCAGCATGACATCATGACTATCAGCAAAACATTTTGGGATTAATAAAGTATTTTTGAATTTTGAATTAAACTGAATGAGAATCCCTCTAATCTAACATGAATGTGGCTTCTTTTTTTTATCTCAGAAGTTCTTCAGTGTTTCTACAAGGCTGCAGTATATTCTTCCTCTGACATCATAGTTTTCCACTTTGGGTTTTTACTCAGGTGTGTGACTCCGACACTATGCTGGACCCAGCTTCTTCAGTTGAAATGGTGAAGGTTTTAGAGGAGGATCCTATGGTGGGAGGCGTTGGAGGAGATGTTCAGGTAAAGTTATAAAACTGTATTTTCTTGATTGAGACATTTTGAGAACTTGAGTAGTTAACATTGGACAGTTTGCTGTGTTTCAAACACAACAGCTTCTCATTTTTGATTATAACTCTTTCTGTAGATCTTGAATAAATATGAGTCATGGATCTCATTCCTGAGCAGTGTACGGTACTGGATGGCCTTCAACATTGAGCGGGCTTGCCAGTCCTACTTTGGCTGCGTCCAGTGCATCAGTGGGCCTTTAGGAATGTACCGAAATTCCCTCCTGCACGAGTTTCTCGAGGACTGGTACAATCAGACCTTCATGGGATCTCACTGCAGTTTTGGTGATGACCGTCATCTGACGAACAGAGTTCTCAGCCTTGGGTATGCAACAAAATATACAGCACGTTCAAAGTGCCTTACTGAGACTCCAATTACGTATCTGCGTTGGCTCAATCAACAGACTCGATGGAGTAAGTCTTATTTTAGAGAATGGCTTTACAACTCCATGTGGTTCCACAAGCATCATCTATGGATGACTTATGAGGCAGTGATCACAGGCTTCTTCCCATTTTTCCTCATTGCTACTGCAATTCAACTCTTCTTCCAGGGAAGACTCTGGAATATCTTGTTGTTTCTACTCATTGTGCAAGCAGTGGCACTGATTAAAGCGTCATTTGCCAGCTGCCTCAGAGGCAACATCGTCATGGTGTTCATGTCATTCTATTCAGTACTGTATATGTCCAGCCTGTTGCCAGCCAAAATGTTTGCCATAGCAACAATCAACAAGTCCGGCTGGGGAACATCGGGCAGGAAAACAATAGTTGTAAACTTCATTGGTCTTGTTCCAATAACTGTTTGGTTCACCATTCTCTTTGTTGGATTTATATACACAATGGTCCTACATTATAAAGGTAATGTTCCAGAAATAGAAAAGATTGTTTTGGTTATTGGGGCAGTTGTCTATGCAAGTTACTGGGTCATATTTTTGACATTGTATGCCGTCCTCATAAACAAATGTGGGAAGAGGAAGAAGGACTCACACTATGATATGGTGCTAGACGTATGACGCATGACCCAAGGAGGACATGCACCATTTACCACTGAACTGGTTTTTTTGTTGTTATTTGTTTGTTTGTTTTTTGCTGTTTACAAAGTTTTTCATATGCAAGAAAACTCTAGTAGGAAGATTGGTTGAGTTCAACCACAACAGGAACGTAAAAGGCAGTGGCTGTAACTATAGAAATCATGATGTTGGTGTATCAGCGTTCTGGCTGAACAATTTATACAGATTATCTAAATCTAATATGTTAGACTGGAAATCAACTCTAGTATTAGTAGGTTACTTTGAAAAGTCAGAATGGCAAGGTTACATGTATCATTGCAGTTAGCTGAAAGAGCTAGGTTTGGAATATTAACTACCTCTTAACCTTGTCATATCCACTGGGCTTCCATCTTATAAAGCAACCTGGTCAAAGGAACTGCATAATTTCAGTCTTCTTTATTGAAGTGTAACTGAACCAAAGAGATCAACTTACCTGCAGAACATTAAATTATGAACATTCTATGTCCCCAAGAAATGAAAGAATAATGAAAGGGAGACACATAATAACAGGTTTGTCTCCACAACTGTCAAATGACTGCAGTTGTAGTAACAAGTCTTGTAAGGAATAATTGGTGTTACTAAAAGTCCCAAATAATCTCTGCCTTATCTCATGAATAATTGATGTTAGCCACTTGAACATATTAACAGCACAAACAAATGATAAATCCAACTAAAGAGACTCTGCCTCTGTTCAATGTTTCAATGCACCGAGTTAAAAGTTATATCAAGGAAATTGTATCAGTGTGCCTTTTCAGTGTTTTAATCTGTCTTGGCTACAGAACCAGTTTACAAAGCACAAAGGGCTTTAAAATGGAGAGCTGCTTTCCGTCGTTCGTTGCACTCATGTCATATGGGAACTATGCGAAGACCCATCCATTAACTGTACCTGCTTTAAAGAGTCAGATTGTCTGGAGCGTATTTCACACCGAGAGGCACCTGCCAAGAATAAGGCCTGAATCCAGAACCCTCTCGCTGTGAAGCATCAGTGCTACTTATGGCACTTTGCTGCAGGAAGAATAGGAAGGATTTTGTGGGCCGTACAGTGGCTTAAGAGACACTCTTCTAAAGAATCAGATGACCTACTTTGCTTCTGGTGCCAAAAACAAGAGAGCATTTGTCACATTTATTTTTAAATGTGCTCAGGAGGGGCTTTATTGCTAACATCTCAATGTTAACCAGAGATGTATGTGTAGTTGTTTGAATTCTTTTTGCAAAAATGGATGTTTTTTTTTCTCAACGTGAATCCATTTTGCATGAATGTAAAGTATTGTAGCACATGCCGACAAAGTTTCGAATGTTTGTGTGTTGATGCTCCCATATGACATGACTGCAGGGTTTATCAATGTTTACAAAGTGAAAAATCTCAAACTGACCAATCATTGTTGGATGTAATTGTTACCTGATCAGGTGACCATGTGAACCTATGACCACAAGTGGGAGACTTTGTATCGCTGCTGCTGTGACTTATGTGTTTGCAGAAACAATTTTAGTTTTGAATCTTTTTATTAATGTGTTACAAAATGATTAACACTTTTAGTGTTGATTAATTTTTTAACCCAGTTGACTAATGACCACAAAGCAAATATAGTAAAGGTCTTCATGTCCAAAAACAGTGATTTTTGGTTTCCTTGAGCCTTTGATCCAATCAATATTCTGCAATACTGTATTAGGAACAATATGGATATTGTTGTTCGTCCCAGATTGTGGTAAATGACTGAAGGAGTCTATATGAGCAGAAGTGTATCTGAAGAGAAAAGCACTATCTTATAGTAGGAATGTGAAAGAGGACATGATGGAAGGTAACATCACTGAGATGTAACAGCTCCACTGTTTGCTATGGATCAGAAGCAGACATGTTTAACTGTTCTGCACTTTTACGTCTCTTCTGTTCTCCAGCACGATGCTTGATGTAACCAGAATCAAATACCTTTGTGCACGGCATCAAGGTGTCACAATGCTGTCCAGAAACTGATGCATGATCATAGTCTCAAATAATTTATAGTCTATTCCATAAACTTAAATTTAAAACTGTCCATTTTTGCAAACAAATTCATACAAAGTCATTTGAATTTGTTTTTTGTCTTGAGGATTTTTTGCTGTAACAAATTTTGTGTTTTTACTTGTACATCAATGTGTTTTTTATATAAATACTGTAAATAAATATATACATTTCTATTTTTACTTATCTACCAAAGATTCTTTATTTTTAGTCATGTTTTGTAAGAAATAGTGCATTTGTTGTGTTTTAAATGGTTCCATTAGTTACTTGTATATCTGACCAAAAAATGTGAACTTTTGAATTGGAGGGGTTGTCTGCAATGACCATGATAAAAAATAAAATTAAAATAAAAAAGTAGTTTTTTTTAAATAAGTTATTATTATTGTTTTGTTTGTTTACTTTTTATTTGAACAGAAAATGTCATATTTATTAAAACAGTACTGTGGTGTTAGGATTCTGTTCATACATTAGAAAACCTCTGCTAAATGTGCTAAACCCCTAAAACTGCATGTCTACGCTTTAAAAATAAAATGTCTTGGTTTTGTAATGAGAAAACATTTCACTTTAACTTTCTTGCAGTAAGAATCTCAGTTTTTATTAGGTTTTTTTTTTTTTTTTTTTTTGCATAATGAGCAATGAATGCAAAGCAGAGCTAAAATGTTTTTACATCTCCTACATGAAAATGTGATTCTCTGCAGACTGTTCATGTTTTGGTTGTGAAGTGCCTTCATAAGAAACCACAAGCAGGAAATATTGAAAGACTTTTTTAAAGATTTGGTTGTATTTCAAGGTGAAATGGACTGTTAGTCGTGAGCAGTGTTATATTAAAGCACTTTTAAGTTGTGTCCAATAAAAATGACTTTGTCAAAACATTTGTTACTTTAGTTTTTTTGTTTTTGTTTGTTTGTTTGTTTTTTGTTGTTTGTTTTTTTGCATGTAGAAGCGAAATGTCGTCTCTTTGAAAGGTGGATCACTTGTATCATTCTTTCTTTAGCCTGCCTGCTGCCTTCGTTTTAGAACTGTGGCCTTTTTCAGCTGCTGTAACTCCAATACTCAAAAAACCTGGTTTAGATCCAAATAATCTCAATAATTTTCACCCCATTTCAAATCTTCCATTCATCTCCAAAATTCTTGAAAAAACAGTAGCTGCTCAACTTCATGCTCATTTGTCTT
>JARVLU010001073.1:28649769-28663562 GCA_031762415.1 Simpsonichthys santanae | reverse complement strand
TGCAGTAGAATCTGTTTAATATATATATATATATACAGTATGTGTGTGTATATACAGTACAGTATATATATTTATATGTGTGTGTGTATATACAGTATGTATAAATGTGTGTGTATATATATATGTATACATATACATACACATATATACAGTATGTATATGTATACTGTATATATATATATATACAGTATATACAAATAAATAATGTGTGTTTGAATAAATTGCATCTTTGGTTGTATCTTGCAAAACATGTCCTACATTAAAATATTGTATCCCACCAAAATTATTTAAATATGCTAAACTATACATTCTTATACATGCAGTTTTAATAGCTGTATGCCTAAAATTTAAATATGTGACAATGGGATTACTATTCAGCGTGTTATGATCGATTAAATGCGCTGATACTTTATTGTGCCTGTCAAATATATAACGCTGAGTGGAGCGGTGGCCTGCTCCAAGATGGCCGCCAAAAATCTCGTCAGCTCCAATAGGCGAGGGCGGTCCCTGAGGTGTCTACTCATTATATGATGTCTATGGCTAACAGTGCCATACGCTAACAGTGCCATATGCTAACAGTGCCATGCTGCTAACAGTAACATGCAGCTAACAGTGCTATGCTGACCTATGACCTATATGACCTAACCCTAAACCCAACCCTAACCTAAGGTTTATGAATCCAAGTCTCAGAGTGGGGATGTTTGGGGAACCCCCAGGCCCCTTCAGAGGTGTCAGATACACTGCAGGTTCATTCAACATGCAGCTGCAGTCAAAATGCTTCTGCTCAAACAACAGTTACAACAAATGGAGGAGAGCAGTTTTTTGTGCCACTCACCGTTTTTTTAGCATGTAGAGGAAAATCCAATAAAATCCTAGGTCAGAAGAGACATTAGTGTATTCTCTGGGATCATGCAGAAAATGCAAGCACAATGCATGCAGCTAAGGGTTGCCGGATAAATTAAAAATGTTTTTTATCTCCTCCTTGTCTGTGAAAGTTCACCAAACACAACACACCCTTCATATTGCAACACACTCAGCACATATGACAGATAGGCTCAAAATACAATAACTTTAAAGTGACAGTGCAATAGTTCATGATTTCTTATCTGACTAATGCTCTTAATAGAATCAGTTTTTTTAATTCCCCCCAATAAAATTTGAATAAACATTAAATGGCCTGCATATTCCATCCAAAGCCAAACAGTCGACGTGTGGTCACGTGGTTGTGGCACAACTGTCATAGTCCATGAGACACAGGCACAGAGCGCCTGCCGAGAAACTCCTCTTGCAGCAGTACCATATACTTCATCACACGGTTTCTTCCTGCCAGAGTCTCCTCTCCGTCCCTGCATCCACTGTTTGGCCACAAATCAATCATAAAGAAGGCACCACACTTTTCAGCAGACAAATTCCTTCATACACGTCTGCACGATTTCCATCCAGGAGTTTTGGGCCATTTGACAATTTACTATGTTTGAAGGGTCGTGCCGCTTAGTTCCAGCGCACATGCGTATTGATGAACACGTCCACAAACTTCTGACCAATCACACAATACTTGGCGCGTCCGCCAGTGAGAAAAACGTTTGTCCTGGTCCTTGTGTCGAGAAGAAGCGGTCGAAGCTGCTCTGAGAACAAAATGACGTAATTTCCGTCATGCATCTACATCGATGAGCTGATTTCACAGCTTTGAATGGAGTTTGCAGGACCCTTAACGTTTCCAGAGGTTGTTCTAAACAGCAAACTGTAAATGGGGCCCAAGATGGCGACCAAAGCAAAAAAAAAAAAAAAAAAAAAAAAAAAAAAAATTAGCCAAGATAAAATGGCTCTAACTCAGGCAAATTTACAGATATTTACATAAACTTTGGTGTGGTCATTGCTGAGCGTGATCCCCAACACATTCTGAGTGATATCAAATGGTGTCTATGCTTAAATGAATTAAATTTGATGTGGTAATAGCTGAGTCATTCATAACTCATACTTAAGCATGAGATCATACATTATGTATGATCTCATGTAATTTTGAAGGTTGGACCCAAATGGCTAAGACTCCATCATTTCACAAGATGATGGTCTAAAACTTTGGTATGAAAGGTGGTGGGCATGCATTCCTTTGAGGAACGCTGGACCTTTAATTATTTTCTTTTATGAAATTAAGGAATAGACTAAAAGAAACATCTAGCATATACAAAATACAGTACTGTATATGAAAAACATTTAACCTGACTTTCAACATGTAACTTTAAACATGAGCAGAGAGATTACACATCAAGGAAAATCTCAGTAAAGCCAGCCTGGGTCAAATGACAGGGAAATGAAAAAGACAAAATACAGGGAAGAGGGGGAGGAAGGTGTGTTTCAAACAATTCATGTCATGTAGTTTGGACTGTGATGAATTAGAGGAAATTAATGTTAAACTAAACTGTGTATTTATTTTCAGGAGGTCTATTTATCATCTCCTGACCAAGTATTGCCTGTGAATTAATCCATCTTCAGCCTGTTAGTGGAGCAGAGAAGTAATCTTTCAAATGTGGATGCAAGAGTAGAAATTGGTAAAGGAGCTGCTGTGAGGCTATATTTTTAGAACATCACATCAGCCACTCAAAGTTTTAAAATGGCTGCCATTTTCAAGATGGCAAAAAGTGCTAAACTTATAAATATCATTTTAATATCTTGAAATGATCATAAAAGTGTAATGAAATGTTTTGTGGTAGGACAAAATAACACACATGCCAAATTACTTCTATGACTATTATAATTGGAAAATCTAAATGGCTGTCATTATTTAGATGTTTTTTTTTTTTTTTTTTAAGTTTTAATATAGCACATAAGTGGCTTTCAAATTTCAAGTGCCTGAAGTATTTTTTTAAGTGTAATATCTAAGGAAGGTCAGTGGGATTATGCTTGCATACAGAATTTAAATATTTTGCTGAATTTGGACAATCTGTTCCCTTATTTCAACAGATATAGCTGGATGTCAACAGATGGTAATGGTGTCTTTGAAAGAAAAACATACCAACACACTGCAATTTTTTTTCTTTACATATAACCTATTATTTTTATACAGTATATGAACGTTTCTGTTCAGTGCACTGAGACGACTTCTGTTGTGACTTGGTGATATATAAATAAACTGAACTGGATAACAATTCAGACCACTACCGTTTCCTTTCTTTCTTCTTTTTTTTTTTTTTGTTGCAGATTTTAAATGACAGACGTTCAGGACCTAAGCAGAAGTCGGGGAATTTTTATACTGTATTTAGAAATATTTTTTCTTCCTAGTGGATTTTATCATTACTGTATTTTGCTCAAGTTTAAATGCAAAGTTGAACGCAGTAACGTTGCCAGCGAGGTCTCGTGTGTGTTTATTCTCGAGACTTTCATTTTTCCCACAGAACGGGAAAGCGTCACGTGATCTGATCAGCTGACGATGGAAAAAAAAAAGCACCGCCTCTTCATGACGCAGAGCTCACGCTACGGTACGCCATTTGTGTCTAGCAGTGAAAAGCGCGCACTCCGGAATTAGTCGTATAACTAACGGTAAGTTTACTTAATTTCGTATAATTTTATCAAATTATGCCTCTAGTTGGGTTTACATGAATGATACTCAATTATATAGTGAGTTGTCAGTTACCGTGTGGCCAATAAGGTTCATTATTTTAGAGGTCGATGTTAGCCTCCTTTTTGGGCCTCTGTGCTGCCGTCGTTTTCGAAGCTTTGGGTCAATTAAGACCCGCCTTCTTCCTCATTGTGATTGGCTATCACGGCGTCAGGCGCAATTTGATTGGACGCGCATTGCGTATGTCAAATTACAGTAATACAAAAAACCCTGATGTATGTTGCTAGTTAGCAAATGAAGCAGGGAGACAGTTGTGGCAGCACAACATATTAAAGTAATTCTCGACGAGATATAGAATACTACTTATGGAAAGTACGAGTATTACTCTATACTGTTTGTGGGATGCTTTTTATTGTCGCTGCAGTTTCAACCTGATCTTTAAACCTCTTTGGCTAACTTTACTTTTATGCTAGCTGTTGACAGCTAGCAGACTGAGAAGTCTAACTTGATCGATTTTTCAGTAAAAATGATCAAGTTATTATTTTAGTGAGGTTGTTCAGGTTCCGCTAAAGTTGTTCGAGTTGAACAGAAGACATACGGCATCCGTTTCACTCGTTTTCACGGTCGCAAACGTCATCATTAGCCCAAATCTAAAAACATTCACATCACTTTAAATGCTGCAGAAAAATAAACAACGTGGCTAATTTAGAAACAAGTATGAATATTAAATGCAACCATTAACAAGTGGACAAACTGAAAAAAAATTACAAACCAAATAGGATAAACATTGGAGCAATACTTGATGGACATTCATTACAGGATTTAATCAGTAAATTAAAATGGAGAAACATATGTAATACTGTATTAAGATTTAGAAGATAAAGAATCACTGTGTGAAGACGGTTATTTTGCTCTGTTCACATGGATGTAATGTGTGGAATCAACACCTGTTGTGTTGACCTGCATTGAAGCTTACTGTCCCGCTGTATGTCCCTTACTGGCCAACTGTATGTCCATGTCTTTTACTGTCAAGTTGTCTGTCCCTTACTGTCCCCCTATTTGTTTTATTTATTTATTTATTTATTTTTTTTTACTGTCAGTTACATACTGTCTCTACCCATATCTTTTAGTGTGCAGTTGTCAGCCCCTTACTGTCTATCCATCAGTCCTTTACTGTCCAGTCTTCTGAAACAACAATATCCTTGCAGGCAGAAAGAAGACTGGTGACAATATTATGGTTAATTAAACAATTTTTGGTTAATCAGCAAAAGTGAGGACATGTTTGAGGCTATTTTGTTTAGAGGTTTGAGAATATTCTATAAAAACAGTTTCCCCCAGAAAAAATACCAAAAACCTTTAGATCTAACTCTGTTAAAGACATTGAAGAAGAATCAATATTTAAAACATATAAAGATTAAAGTAGCATTCCCAAATGAAATACACCTCTTTTGCCTTTCAGTCTAAAGTTTTAACCAACGATCTGTTAGTCCATAGTGCATGATGAGTGTTAACTACACACATCACACCTGAGCTTGGTAAACTGACCACAGTTTGCTAAGGTGGATTAAGTGGGGCGGCCATCTTGAATCAGGCTGGCTCACTCTTTGAGAGTTCATTAAAACATCATCTGATTTATGAGATATTTTGCTGACACAGAGACAAACAGAAATTTACACGATTGCCTGCTTTTCATGGCAGTGGGGGGATAATACCTGTTTGGGGGTCAGAAGGTAAGACCTGGCAGATAAAACCAAAAAACTTTAAAACAGCAACAATGAGACAAGAGAAAGTTTGCTGCTGGGGTATATGAGAACAAATCTGGATACAAAGAACAGTATGGTGGTGGTGTTAGTGTGGTGTGGGTTTGGTTCAAACAGACAAGGTAAAATGACAATGAACATTGTTACCCTGTGTTTTATTAGTTCATCCAACTTTTTATTTCTACATGAGCTAAAAAAAAACCTGCAGGGACACTTAATACTGGATCTACCAATGTAGTGAAACTCAATATTTATATTCAGGTTTACTTTCTTGTGTGAGTGCACGCAATTCTCTCAAAGGATAGAAATTTTCTTGAGGTTCATCATGTCCATTTTCATCATTTGTCACCCAAAACGCTGAAACTGCTGCAGCTATAAAATATATTAGCAATAATCACAGTTTGCAGTAGTCACTACTGTATCTTGGTTGAGTGAGGTTTCAGAAAAGCATTCTGTTATCAGTTTGTGCATAGTGACACTAGATGGCGCCATTTACTTTGCTTTGCCACAGATGGATTAGAATCGGTTAACTATAATCTGTAAGAAACAGTTAAACAATCCCATGTTTTAAACAGCCAAAGTCTGTAAATTAACTTTGTTTTTGTTTTTATTTCAGAGTTTCGTCAAATCTTGACAATCCTTGCCTTCTTCAGGTTTGTGAGGAACCATAAAGGGATGTGATATGGATAAAACCCCAACATTAGAGGAAGAGCCTGCTGGGAACAGAGTGCCTGAAAATGACTCTGTGGAGATGCAGCCAGATGATGAGGAGATGGAAGAAACTGCAGGTGTCCCACCGAGTACGGCCGCTGAGGCTGATCGAGCAGACAAGCAGCACCCTGAGAGCCGAGTGGCAGACGCCACACCTGAAGGAGAGAACAGGTGCGCAGTTTGTGGCTTCTCAGCCAAGCAGCCGAGATCGCTGAAAATTCACTACGCACGAAAGCACGGAAAAATCGACATTAAAACCCCAAAACCTCATGAGCAAAATCAAAATAACCAAGTTGTGAGCCCAGCTGAAAGGCAGCAGGAGGCCATCGTGGAGACTGAAAACCCAAAGAGGCCCAGTCCTGAAGCAGCAAACAGCAGTGCCGTCAAAAGTTTCACCAAAAAGCAAAAAGTTTCTGACAAGCAGCAGACAGATGCAGACGAGCCAGCCTTTGTCCAAGAGAGAAGAGTGAGCAAACGAACCCCAAAACCCAAAATTATTTATTCCTGCAACTACTGTGGACAAGAGTTTAGGGACAAGTCTCCTCTGGATGTCCACATCCTTAGATATCACACCAAAGATGTCCCCTTTACATGTGAGTACTTCCTGTTCTTTAAACTGTTTTTATATCGGCAGGTTTCCATAATAAATCTGTTTTAAAGTTAGCACAACTTCTCTTTTATACAGTTTGAATAAAACCTTTAAAATCTTAAATGGGAGATATTTTTTTGACAAATCATAATTTGTTTTTATGGTTCTGACAATCTGGCAGGATGAATGTCATGCTGAGAGGAGAAACATCCACAACATGCATGCAGGTGTAATTAATTTGCTCTGCAATTTTTGTTTTGTTTCATCAATTCATGTATCGAAACTTTCAGCTCTTTCAGGATGTTCCTGCTGCAACTTTTTATATTGTACAGTTTTAAACTTTTGAAATACAGTATTTAGATTTTTCGGCCAAGTTTTCCTCATTGTAAATGAACTGAGCTCCATCCTTCAAGCTCTTTGATCTGTTTAAAACCTTTTACTGTTCATTTCAGCTTTTTTCTGCTATTTCAGCTACTTAGATAATAAGATCTTATTGTTCCATATTTTACTAACGGAGCACTTCACTCTCAGACTGCAGGTTTACTTGTGGTTTCTAAAGTTTCCTAAAGAAGAATGGGAGGAAGATCTTTCAGTTATCAGGCTCCTCTCTTGTGGAATCAACTTCCAGTTTATGTCCATGAGGCTGACACATTGTCCAGTTTTAAAACTGGGCTTAAGACTTTCCTTTATGATAAATCCTATACAGTAGTTAGAGTCGGCTTCTTATGCTGCTACAGACTTAGACTACTTGAGGACAAATTGATCTAATTTCCTGAAATGAATTGTTAAAATTGAATAGTTTTCATTTGATATTATTTCTATCAACATGTGATTCTTGACCTGCCATTGTGTATCTTCCTCTCAAACCCAGTTGGTTAAAGCAGATGGCCGCTTGTCTTGACTGGTTCTGCTAAAGGTTTCTTCCTCATGAGGGAGTTTTTCCTTTCCACTGTCGCCATCATGCTTGCTCAAGATGAGAGTTCTGTGATGGAGTTAAATTTAAAGGAGTCTGCTCCTCTGATAAATAATGTTAAATTATTATTTTTTATATATGAATGTTTCTGTTCAGTGCCATGAGATGACTTCTGTTGTGACTTGGCGCTATGTAAATAAACTGAACTGAATTTAATTTAATTGAGAATTGAATTATAATTTCAGTTTTTATGCTCTTTTCAGTCTCTCCACTAATTTCAGTTGTTTTCTTTAACATTTTCATCTACTTGCTAATTTCAGAATTATTTAATTTATCAAGCGTTTCTTTGCATATTTCAGCATATTCTGCTAATTTTCTGCTCTGTTCAGCTTTTTCCACACAGCCACTTTTCTGCTGTTTTACAGTTTAGAGATGAAATCTTTTCAGCTGGTTTCAACTTCAGCAGCTTTCAGCAAAAATCACTCAGCTTTATGTATTCACACTGCATTTTCACAGCAAATGCAGTTTCTCTTGTTTACTTTATAATTCTGTTTGTTATTTTTATATGTTTATTAATTGTCTTTAGTTTTAATTATAACATTAATGATACAATAATTCAGTTTCATTTTCAACTTTGTGGCTTCTACAGTTTCATTTTATGTTGTTTATAAAGTCTTTTTTTGTCTTCCAGTTGATGCCGATGTGAACATGAGTGAGTCAGTTGAAACCTCAGACCGTGGCAACAGTGAAAATGTTTTGCTGCCACAAGCGGCGCCCATACCGACTCTCAACAAGTTCCAGCTGAAGTGCGTGAACTGCGATTTTAGTGCCAGCTCCGCCATGGCGCTGGAGAAGCACGCTCGTGTCAAACACCCGGACCTAGAGTGGCACCGCTGCAAACTGTGCAACGTTCTGTTCGCCACGTCCGAGTGGATGAACATCCACCTGACGTCAGACAGCCACGTGCAGAGGCAGAAAGAACAGCGCGGCTCAGAACTTCCCTTGTCCCAGGTGTGTGTTGAGGTTGTCCACAGAGGCAGCGCCGGAGATGATGCTGCTGTAGGTGACGTGGATGGGTCCAGCGGAGAAGAAATATCTACTTTAACTGAAGGAGAGCAGCAAGTGGACGAGGAAGAAGAGAGTTCCAAATCTGTGCAGGCTGATGAGGAAGCTGAAGAGCTCGAACCTCCCAAGAAGAAAAAAGGAAGACCAAAGCTAGGAGGGTCTGTCACCTGTGAGCACTGCGGCTTGGTTGTGTCCAACGCCACCAACCTCAGCGTTCACGTTCGCCGGAAGCACAGCAAAGAGTACGGCTACAGCTGCACCCTGTGCAACTACAGCTGCGTGACCAAAGGAGACATGGACAGACACTGCTTCACTAAGAAGCATGTTAAACGAGCACAAGCAGGTTCAGACAAGAACCCAGCTGCTGCTCATGTAGTTGCATCATTGCTCGAACCCACAGTTACCCAGAACCCCGCCCCACAAACCGCCGACGCAGAACACGAGTCTGACAACGGCTTGTCCCAAGAATTCAAAGTAGAGGAGCAAGATCTATCAGACACCCCCCCAACAAGTAGATCTGACTCGATCAGCGCATGCAGCTTGTGTGGTTTTGTAGCTCAGTCGATCCCTTCCCTCCATCTTCACGTGAAGAGAAAGCACACCAAAGACTTTGAGTATGTTTGTTTGGCGTGCGGCTACTACGCTGTGACCAGCAGGGAGATGTGCCGCCATGTCAGCACCGACAAGCACAGGCAGAAAAGTCTGACATACCTGGAGATGCAAGGTAGCAAGGAACAAAGGGAGTCAGAACTTCCACAGAACAAAAGGGAGAGCAGTGACCCTCCTGTTGTAAATCTGAACCCTGACCCTGAGCGTCCACATTCATCTGATGCATCTGATTCTAGTTCCAGTGACAATCGAGGTGTAGAAGTACAAAACCCCTCCATGTCCCCTGTCACCTCCGAGATTGAAAGGGTTGTGGTCGGTGCTGCTAGCAGTGCACATGAAGACCAAGGAAAGACTGTTGCATTCTCTGCTGGTGTTGACCCAGATCCAGTCAACCAGACAGCAGAGCTAGCAGCCCTGTCTGAGGCCCAGCAGGCTTCAGGAGAGCTTCAGCTCTCTTTAGAGGCGTCTGCACAGCAGGAGAGCCAAGAGGCAGGAGCTGACCAAGTAGGAGACGAGTCTTTAAAGGCAGATGGGATGATTGTAGATACGCACATGTCCAAAGCTTTTCCATTTGATGCCTGCATTGTGTCCATAAAGGTCCTTGCTGAGCAGGAGAAGGCCTTGCTGGAAAGTCTGGCTCTGGAAAGAGAATCCTCTGTGATGTGTTTGACTGGAGGATCCTCATGTGACCTTGGGTCCCCCAGTTCTGCACATGTCAGAAAGCTCAAACCCAAGGGAGGGAAGGACACCACAGGAAGAAGCTCTCACTTACGCTGCGAAGACTGCGGCTTCATGGCGGACAACGTCAGCGGCCTCAACGTCCACATCTCCATGAAGCACCCCTCCAAGGAGAGGCACTTCCACTGCCTGCTGTGCGGCAAGTCCTTCTACACGGAGAGCAACCTGCACCAGCACCTGACCAGCGCCGCCCACATCCGCAACGAGCAGAACAGCGTGGAGGCGCTGCCCGAAGGGGGTGCGAGCTTCAAGTGCGTGAAGTGCACGGACCGCTTCGACACAGAGCAGGACTTGTTTTTTCACATCAAAGAGAAGCACGAGGAGCTCCTGAAGGAGGTCAGCAAGTACGTGCTGGAGGACACGGAGCAGATCAACCGCGAGCGCGAGGAGAACAAGGGGAGTGTTTGTAAATACTGTGGCAAGGTGTGCAAGAGCAGCAACTCCATGGCCTTCCTGGCTCACATCCGCACACACACCGGTAGGTACCTCGTCCTTCCACGCTCTCTAACTTTACTTTCTTCTCACCTGTTCTCTGTTTTCATCACACGTTCCTGTTGAGCTATACACATGAATACAGAATACACTGAAAACACAACATCAGGGTCAGTTTTTATCAACTATACTCTTTAGGCCACCATGAGCCTTTAAACACCAGAGATCAGAGAAGCTTTCATATTTTCTTTACAAACATTAATTTTAACACGGTGATACTAGAGGTGCTTTGTTGAGGCCTGCCACTGAAGGATGAAGGCTGGTGTTACAGTTTGTCTGTTAGCAAAATATCTCATTAAGTTAAATCCGTTCACGACGTGAACTTTAATGACATTTTGAGAGTAATCATTGGATGTATATCTAAAACTGATTGACTCTTGGGGTTGAACTGATTCAAGATTCATTCATCCTCATCTGCCCACACAGACTCATGTTCGTGCTGCTTTTGGTCGGCGTATTGTTTTTGTACTACTAGTACTTAGTGTATTATTAGTTTAGCGTATTCGTTAGTTCATATCTAAGATTTTAATACTGTTTTTCATTACAATTAATACTTTTGTTGGATGTAACTGGGACCCTGTGTACACTTTGTCATTCCATCACATGTACCACGTGGTGGAACGACATATAAAGAAACCTTGACTTGAACTTTGACTTTGAAAATTGCAGCTTTAACCAACACAAATGGCCACATCTCTGTCAGTTTTACAGATAATGACCTAGAATTTGTTGTGGTAGTAGCAGAGACTGATCCCCAACAGAGATATGGGTTCAAACAAATTAGGTTGGTAGAGCTGTTGCCTCTCAGCGAGATGGCTGCCAGATCAAATCCCGGCCGGGAGCCTTTCTGAGTGGAGTTTACATGTTCTCTTCATGCATGAGCTTTTCTCTGGATACTCTGGTTTCCTCTCACAGACCAGCTACACTGGAGTCAACCATGTCTGTCTGTTAGTAAAATATCCTTTTACCACTGCACAAAGTTTTTTAAATGAGACTTTCATGAATTATTTATTGGAGAACATACAACCTATTAACTTTTGAAGTTCAACTTCAAGTAGGTTTTATTGTCATTCACATCACATGTGGTACATGAGGTGGAACAAAAGTGTGTACTCAAGGTCCCAGTTACACCCAAGAAAAAAAATTGTAATACGTTTTTTGGATGAGTAAGTAATTTTGGAGTCAATTCAAATCAAGATGACCACCATAGTTAACTAAAAATGGGTTTTGTATATTTAGTTTACATTCATTTTTCTAGGCATTATGCTCAAATTAGTTGTAGTAGTAGCTGACAGTCATTCACAGCACATACTCCAAGTGTTACTCACTCCGTTACATCTTTACATAAAACTTTAGCCTTAACAGTTAGAGTCAACTTTGTTTGTTAGCAAAATATTTCATGACCCATGGGTTAGAGTTAGAGTTTAATGAAAAGTCTTTACTGGATAGAGTCAGACCAATTCAAGATGGCTGCCACAGCTAATCTATATCAGTCAACACAAAATGGCTATAGCGCAATCAATTTAACAGAGACTTCTTTAAGCTGTTCTCTCTTCAGGGGTCTCCACAGCGAGTCATCCTCCTCCATGTCTGTTTGTCCTCACTCCAACTACATCCATGTCCTCTTTAACCACATCCATCTCCTCCTTGTCTTTTTCCTGACAGCTTCTAATTTTACAGAGACTGATGTTGACTTTGAGGTGGTGGTAGATGAGATTCATTCACAATGTGTACCACTGGATTGTGGGATTTATAACTTTGTAGTCTTTAAGCAAACATATGCTACATACAGCTTGTGGTTAGTTGTTCTTTTCAAGTTTATGAGCTGTTCAAACAAGTTTTAATGTAAAATCTTGAAACAATGTTGTCTAGTTGCTGCTCAGGCCTTTGTGTTTGGGCTCAGCAGTGTAAAACGTGGAGAAGCATTCTGCTTTGCGGCACCTCGGGCCATTGTTAAGGCTACTATCTACTCCATCCAGGTAATAGCTCTTTCTGCAGAGGTGAAGGTAAAGACTGATTGAGCTTCAAACCAACAGGAGAGAAGCTAATGGGGCCCAGATTGGGATTTTCCTGAGCAACGCTTGGTCAGAGACATGTGCGACTCATAATTGATGTGTCCATTACCAAGACTCAGTTGTAATTATAGTCAATAAGTCTCTGTAAATGTGTTAAAGCTTAGGCTAAAAGCATTGGAGGTCCAAAGAGAGGTGGGCTAATAATTTAAAATAATCAATGCAGACATATTCAAAGGCTTTAATTTCCCTGGTGTCTGCATGTCCATGTTTGTGTGCGTGCGTGTGCATGTGTGCGATGCTTACTGGATGTGTGTATATGTCAGCCTTCATGGCTAGCTGATTATCCTCAATCCATTAGGATTTATCTTGTCATTTATAATGCAAAACAGGGCTGCATCGGTCAGGCCGTCGGCTGGGAGATGTCCGGCAGGTTAAGAACACTGGGCGCTCCATTACTTTTCCCTGACCATGTGTATTAATTGCTTTTAAAATCAACTTAATGCAGGAACGAGATGTGAGGGCGCCATCAATAAATGCCCCTCTCTGACTCCTCTAGTCCGTCCCCCACTTTCAGGCTAAACTTTAATGGGACTTTAATTGAAGTCCACGCGCTGTGCTCTCTGTGTGTACATGATTGTTTGTGTCTTTGTGTGTAGGAAGTCATTTTTTAATGCAAGATGAAGTGATGAAGGTTCCTGGTTTAAAAGAGTTAATGGTTGGGGTGAATGTCAGCTGTTTGTTAGCTCTAATTTAACAAACTTGAAGGAATGCATATCACCCGCCACCTTTCATGCTAGTGTAAACTAAAATCATCTGGTTGAGAAATAATCCATTTTAGTTTATTTAGGTCAAATTTTAAAAATAAATGTACAGTATGCACAATCTCAGGCAGTTATGTGATCTGTTAGTGACAAATTTCAGTTTAATGTTTGTATAATTGACTGAGTTAGACATTTTCGTGACTCCCGCCTCATTCCACTCTTTCTGGATCTCTGCCAGATTCTGGAATCTTCTCTGTTTGATAATCAGCTGAAGCCCATGGTCATCTCTTTTGCTGGTGCAAGATCTTGACCATGACCTCTCTAAATGGCTTTAAGAACTTGTTGGAATCCTGGCAAAAACCAATGCAGACATGTTCCTGTTTTTGATTTTCTACATTTGCCGCCGGGAGATCTTTGAACACGTTCCGGGGGAGACGGGGGACATTGAGTCCGAGTGAGCCATGTTCCGCGCCTCTATTGTCGAGGCGGCTTATCAGAACTGTGGCTGCAAGGTTGTTGGTGCCTGTCGTGGCGGCAACCCTCAAACCCGGTGGTGGACACCGGCGGTGAGGGATGCTGTCAGG